>PVJH01017511.1:0-47630 GCA_004026705.1 Nesogale talazaci | reverse complement strand
ACACATGGAGGGAGCTAGAAGTCATTATGCTGAGTGAAATTAGTCAAGCACAAATGTACAAATTCTCTATGAATCCATGGCTGTAGAATTAAGCAGCAAAACAGATACAAGCCCAGGTTTGTAGGGAATCCAGTCTCTTGACAGAGGGGCATTGGGGACAGAGGCAGGAGCCTGGGAGAGAGCCTGACCAGTGCCAAGCTGTTTGCTTCAGGTAAGCATTTTGAGTAGGTAAGTATTTAGAAGCACATTAGACTGGAAGGCACCTCACATCAGTGGGGATCACTAGGTGATAATGTGAGACTGACATGCTTATAAGTGATGAAGTTCCCTGGCACAGCAGAAAACCCTATCAGAAAAAGGAAGGATGTGGATGGGAAGAACAATGTATAAGAAGAGGAACAGAGAGAACATGTCGGGGGACTAAGAACATATCTGTTGATGGGAAAAGAGGGAGGACTGACTTCTAAGTCTGGAGAAAATAACTGAAAATGCTCTTAGAGCACCTTCAGGGTGATACACTGGAAGGATCACACTGACCTGGACTTCTGATTGCATCCTGGGGATTCGGACCAGGTGTGATGGTGCATTGGGACACTGAATCCTGGCTCTTCAAGACCCACGACCTGATCTAGGGGCTGCACCAGTGAGATCCCACATGGAATTACACTGAGTGAATTGGAGTCTACCTCAAACACCCTGGAACTTGAGGACTTAGCCAGAAAATACAAGGTGTCTGAGGAAGAAGTGGACAGCGGTACCAATTTTGGAGAGCCATTGGCAGGCAGACAAATAAGACCTTGCTACATCAATGCCCTATATCTTGTATTTGGATATGTATCATTCTGGCAAAACTGTGATGATAATTCTGATGTATTTGGTTTTTGTTTGTTCATATCAGGGCATATCTCAGAGGTGCTATGGAGTATGGGGTTGCCCTCTTGAAATTGTAAAATAAGTTTTTTCCTGATTTTTCAATAAATGAAAGCCAGCATCAATGAACCTATCGGGATAGTAAGTAGAAGACGAGTGTTGGGGAGGGGCAATAAAAGTGAGCTGATGTCAAAGCACCCAGGAGAAGTAGGATGTTTGGGAACTGATTATGTAAGCAATGGTACAATTCTGCTTAATGAGATCGAATGATGCAATGACATGACATTTGGGTCAATCCCCAAATAAGAAAAACTTGAAATACCCCAAACAAGCAAGTAAACAAACAGATCCAGCAATGATTTAGGGGCACATACTAAAACCCAGCTCTAATTTAAGAACAACTAGTTCTTACATCATGACCCGGCTCGACAGTTGCCTCCTGCAAGGAAACAGAGAGGAGATGAGCACCATAGCAAAATGTGGTGAAGAAATCAGATGGTGCCCAGCTAGTAGATAAAATCGCATCTGAGGTCTTCAAGGCTTTTCTCTAAAGAAGCAGCCCTCTAAATGCAATGGAAACTAAGTCCACATAGAAAAAGCACCCCATGACCAGCCACTGAAGCATTGTGAAGCATAGAATCCAAACAGGAAGGAAGGGATGAGTATTAGAGCATAAAGGCTGAGCATCTGGTTTGCAGAAGGCTATGGACGCCAGTGGCAGTTCAAGATTCATTGGTGGAACTATACAGCAAATAAACCTCTGGTGAACTCCATCTGTGGTAGTTACCACATATAATCAATTGTCTGTCAGTTTGCAAGGATTAAGAGTGAAGGGGTGGAGTCACGCCTGTCAATCAGGTCATAGTCAATGAGGCATCTGTGTGGGCATGGACTTCTCCTGAGGATTCTGGGAACTTAGGTTGAAGGTGCCTCTTGGGTACCAGATAAACAAATCTGTGTTGAAAGACGTATGAAAAGAGTGCTCCTAAGAGGCAAAGATGACCAGACTTTGTCTTACATACTTTGGGCATGTTGTCAAGGAAACCTAGTCCCTGGAGAAGGACATCATGCTTAATAAAGTGGACTGGCAGCAAGAAAGAGGAAGTCTTTCAATGAGATAGACCGACACAGTGGCTCAGACACGGGAAAACTGTGAGGATTGTGCAGGCCCCTGTGTAGTGCACAGAGTCACTTTGGGTTGTAACTGATTCCAGGGTACCTAAAAACAGCCAAACAAAATGTATCAGGACCATTTGACAATGTTATTAGTTTATTTTTCTAAAAAGTTCTCTTTTGTCCACTTCTAAGAAATCATATTCCCAGCTAATATCAGGGCCTCAAGTGGGAAGAGCATGTGTTGAGAATGATGGTGGCATATGTGCAACTGTGCATAACACACTGGATGAATATATGGACTGTGGTAAGACCTCCCAATAAAAGTATTTAAATAAATAAATAGAGGGAGGGTGAGCAGAGGATAATATCAGAAATTAAAAGACAATTACAAATTCTGAAGAGCTAGAAAAGGCAGCAAGAGGAAAATATGCACACCTTTATACCAATTGTTTATGATTAAAATAAAAGAGGTGTCTATCAAAAATTATCATTTGAAAAAGAAAGAAACCATGTTTCTCTGTTTTTTGTCCTCTGAATATTTGTTCTGACTTATTTTTGAATCCTCACCCTCTGCTTCTACATTAAATATTGTTATTTCTTAAACTTTGTGCTATTTTCACTCCGGGGACACTGTCTAGGAGTGTCCTACAATTTAGTCTACTCTTTATCTGAAGATAAGCAAGTCTGTATTCCCCTATGACCTCACTCTCCTCCAAACAATAAAGCAATACTGCCAATTGCTTGTCAGTCATGCAGTCTTAGTGTACTATCTGTCTCTCAAATTCAGCAGCAACATCTGTAAGAGTCATAGCAATATTTGTAAGCAGATAATGGTGGTGGTTACATACCATGATGGACAAAATTTATGTTCTTGAAGCATACATGCAAACATGTTGAAATGGTAAAGTTTTGTCCTACAAATAATAATAATAATAAATCCCTATAGTGTTAGCCCTAACTTCTTCCTCCTCCTTTTTCATAGGTCAAATTAATCCTTTGCTCTTTCCAATTTTACCTCTTCAACATATTCTAGCTATGCAACATCTTTTAAATCAGTCCACATCTCTCCATTTGCAGTGCCACTACCTTAGCTCAAGCTAGCAATATTTTTTCATCTAATTTATTAGAAAAATTGATTTCCCTTTTACAAATTTTGCCTCACTCCATTTGACCTGTCATGCTGACCTTTCTAGAATGTGAATCTGATGAAGTCACTCTGGTACATAAACCATTTTGTACACGGTAATGTACAAATGTATGCTTCTCCAGAGCATACTCCCTTAGCAGCAGAATTACTTTCAATGTTGCCAACACATCAGGCTACTAATGCTAGAATGTTGCAGATGCCAAATCTATATGAAACAACCTTCTCTCACATCTGTTTTTCTGCCCATCATTAATATCATGACTAAACATAGATTTCACTTGTCTAAGAAGTCTCTTTGGCCCCAAGCCTGAGGTAAAACCAGATCATATGTTTTCCAAGCACCTGTGCCTCTTTTCCCACAGTTTAGGCTTGCTGGGTTGTTCATGTGGATTATACGGCTATTTCCTGAACTAGAAACCATGACAACAAGAACGAGAACTGTATCTATTTCATACATGACAATGTCCTCATGCCAAGAAGTTCCTGATATATGATCAATCGCTGACAATCATGAACTGAAACAGTCTATTAATTAATTATAAAGCTGAAATGATGAAAACAGCAAACATGTGTACAATAATGTACAAATCAATAGACCAGAACAAAAGCACCCAAAATTCTTACCAAGAAATCTACCCCACTGCCCCTAAGTTGATCCAAATTCAAAGTAATCCTGCATAAGGTTTCTGAAGTGGTAAGTCACTATGAGGGAAGATAGGCTAATTTTTCTTTCTTGAAGCAGTTAGTGGGTTTGTCCCACTAGCCTTCAGATTACCTCACCATGTCACCAGGGATCCTTAGGTGACAGAACACTTACTACATAGACTATAATGAAAGGATCATTATTAATGTGGGACAATAAGCATCTCTCAGTTACTACAGCTTAGTTTAGGATTAAGTATCGAGCAAGCTTTGAATTTTACAAAATGTTACAAAAGGAAAAATAGATGTATTTGATTCTATAACACAGCTCAACAATATTCTTTTGTAGGAAAGGTCTTGGATTTTAAGCCTGGGGTTATTTGGGGGAGATTCAGAAAATTTTACTGGGTAGACTGCATCAGTTCCAGTTTCATAGACATGGTGTTCCACTATATTTTCAGCTATTAAGTTATATTAATTTATCATCCTAGTTTTAAATATGAGAACTCACACCCACAAATTATAGTATAAGACAAAAATGGTCAGATATTTGTGAAAAAGGGCTAGATATTAATGGATTTACAAGGGGAACTACATATGAATCCATGGTTAGTACTATATAAGTTACTTTGTTGGTCACTAAGCTTCCAATCATCAGGTCAGTGGTTCAACCCCAGCAGTCACTTTGCAGCCATTAAAAGACTTAAAGATTTGGAAACCCAAAGGGACAATTTGCTCTTCCCTCTACTATGAGTTAAAATCAATTAGCTGGCAGAAGGTACTATATAAACAGAGGTAACTAAGTGGATACTGCAAAGCAGCGCTACACAATCAGGAAAACTTTTATCAAACAAGAATATTGAAAGGTGAAGCTACTGTTTATCAACATGTCCTCCATATTTATCGCTTCATTTCTGGAGGTAGAGTTTCCAATTTCTCTAACTCTTCCCTGAATATTGCTGTCCTCTCTGATTTTCATCACATCAAACAGTATTTTATACATCATTAAGAAATTCAACATTAGCCAGAGACAAGGATCAGGAATAGATAGTGTGGCAGTCATATAATTTTGTGTCAATTTGAGGATTAAGAGTGGAGGTGTGGAGTCTAGTCTGTCATTCTGGAAATACCTAATGAGACCTCTGTGTGGGCATGGCTTTCTCTTGAGAATTATGAGAAATCCAGCAGTATTTACTCCTTGGAGGTGAGAGAGTCACTACTCAACCCCTTGGAGAAGCTCTACTGGCAAGACACAAGGATGACTCCCTGTGAGACATCCCCGAGGAGAAGGCACATGGGCTTACTCTGATGGAACCAGTTCAGTGAAGCCAGAAATCCACACAGAGACACCTGCCCATGCTGAGATGCTTGAGAAACCACAGAGAGACCCCTGCCAGCACTGAGAGGCTTCTACCACCTTTGGATACACAAGACTCTGCACCAACTGGCCTATGATTGTTCTGGCATCATTGCATGTGCTTTGTGAATCTGAAGAGGGCTTTATATATTGGTAACAGACATATTGACTAATATTGGACTTACAACCTTGGACTGAACTGGGCTGGGATGTTCTCTCAATGTTCAATTGTTCTTATATATAACCATCTTTCTTATACAAATATGAGTATCTATGGCTTTGTTTCTCTAGTCTACCTGGATTAACACAGATGGAATACAAGAGCAATTGTTTTCTTTTTCATTTTATTGACCATGTCAAGGGATTTGACTGTGTGGGCCATAATAAACAATGGATAACCTTGAGAATAATGGGAATTCCAGAACACTTGGTTATGTTCATGCAGAAGTTGTACATAGATCAAAAGGTACTTGTGTGAACAGAAGCAGGGAAAGCTGCATTGCATAAAAATCAGAAAAAAACAGTAAGTAGGGCCTGTATCTTTTCACCATAGTTTTATGATCTGGATTCTGAGCAAATCATCAGAGAACCTGAGGTATATGAATAATATGGCATCAGAATTAGAGGAAGGCTTATTAACAACCTGCGTGTCAGTCCGGGTAGACTAGAGGAGCAAATTCAAGGACATGCATATAGGTATGAGGAAAAGGGTTTATATACAAAAGGAATGTGACACCGAGAATGCATCCCAGCCCAGTCCAGCTCAAATTCATAAGTCCGATATTAATCCATATGCCCGAAATCAGTCTACAAAGTCTACTTCCGACTCACGAAGTCACAGGCCAGTAGGTGCAGAATCCCAGCACTGGCAGGGGTCTCCCAATCCCTGGCTCCTCGCTTCCAGGGCTCGGGTCCATCAACAGCATGCCACTCCAGCTTCAGAGGTCTGCCTTCATCAGGGCAAAGTCGTGTGGTCTCTCCACCGGCTCCTCCAACTTCTTTTTTTTTTCTTTTTTTTTTGGGGGGGGCATCACTGTTCTCCGGTGGTGGGAGTAGGAGGCCCAGCCCCACTGCTGGAATTGAACCTCTGTCCCAGTGGGCTGCAGTCCCGTGCACAACCACTACGCCACCGGGGCTCAGCCCAAAGATCTTTTGGTTTGCTTTGTTTTGTTTTTTATTTTTTGGACATCACTACTCTCTGATGGGAGTGGGAGGCTCAGCCTTGCTCTTGGAGAGCTGATGCTGGATTTGAACCGCCAAGCCAGTGGGCCGCAGGCCCGCACTCAACCCCTACGCCATCAGGGCTCTCCTCCAACTTCTTGGAGGCTGCACCTTGTCTTTTCCGTGATTCATCATCTCTCAGACTAACTACCAACCACTGGGGGAGATAGCTTCTCATCTTCAAGAGGGAAATATCGCGAGATCTCCCAGATGTCCCAGGAGAAAGCTATGCCCACCCAGAGGCCTCATTGGCTACTCAATGGCTATCTCTAGATTAACGGGCTACATTCCACCCCTACATTTCAATCATAAAATTAACATAATCACATGACTGCCACAGCTTGTGATAATCAGATGATACAGCCTTGTTTCCTGAAAGTGAGGAGGACTTCGGGCATGTGCTTATCAAAGATTTCAGCCGTCAGTATGGATTATAACTAATTTTAAAGAAAATCACAATTCTCATAACTGGACGTTGGAGTGAAGCATTTTGTCTTGCTTGGACCCACAATCAATGCTCGTGAAATCTACAGTCAAAAGATCAAAAGATGTGTGGCATGAGTAAATCTTCTTCACAAGGTCTTTTAATATATTGAAAAACAAGGATGCTATTTTGAGGACAAAGGTGCACCTGACCCCCATCTTGGTATTTTTATTTGTCTCATATCCATATGAAAATTAGATATTAAATAAGGAAAACTAAAGAAGAATTGTTGTATTTCAGTTGCAGTGATGGAGAAGAATATTTTAAGTAACATGAACCACCAAAAAGACAAGCAAATCTATTTGGAAGAAGAAGTTGGAAGAAGTATAGTCAGAGAGCTCTTAGAATATGCCAAGACTTCATCTTGCATACGTTGGACATATTGTTAGGAGAGACCAGTCCCTAGAGAAGGACACCATGTTTGACAAAGTGTAAAGGCAGCAAAGCAGAGGAAGATCCTCAATAAGACAGCTGGAAAACAGTCCCTGCAACAGTGGGTGGCTCCAGCATAGAAATAATTATGAAGATCGGGGCTGAACCCCTCTGGCATAGTGGTTGTGTGTGGGACTGTGGAACCCTGGGATGGAGATTCAATTCCAGCAGTGGCTCCACAAGAGTAAAGGCTGGGCCTCCTACTCCCACCATCAGAGGGTAGTGATACCTCCCCCCAAAAGACCAAAAAACCCCAACAATTATGAGGATCATGCATAACTCTGCAGTGTTTCATTCTGTTGTACATACGGTGCTATGGGTTGGAAGAGACTTGGTGACACCTATCACTAAAAAGGACTTGTGGTTTTTAATATTATTTGACTTTGGGAACAAAAAGAAATCTCAAGAGCAAAATCCAAGTAATGAGGTGTATGTAGTAAGATTTTCCAACAAAAGGCCAGCTTTTGATAACCTTGAAGGATAGGCAAATACATTGTTGCAATGGGGGAAAAATTCCTCCATGCACTTTCTCTGGTCATTTTCTCAGCAGTGCAGTCTTCAATTTGCTTTAAACTTCTTAATAAGCCCCCATGATTTCACAATGTCATTTGGAAAAATCTATCAAGATTAGTCCTTTGAGGTTTCAAAAACATATCAAAGCCCACTGAGCTGACTTCTCTGCCTTCTATTGAACTTGCCCAGCAGATTTCCTGCAGAAACCATTGCTGTGATAATCCTGACAGGTGTGAAATGAATTTCTGGTAGTAATACTTCTTCAAGTTGCCTACATGATCAACACTGGGTGGGGCAGTCTGGGTAAACTATAGGAACAAAGTTCATAGGCATGCATATGGATATAAGGAAAAAGTTCATATACAAGAGGAATGGGACATTGGAAATCATCCCAGCCCAGTCCAGTTCAAAGTCATAAGTCCGATATTAATGCATATACCCAATATCAGTCTATATTCTGACTCACGAAGTCACAGGCCAGTGGGTGCAGAGTCCTGGCACCGGCAGGGGTCTCTTCATGACTCCTCATTTCCAGGGCTCAGGTTCAATCAACAGCATCCAGTGGTGGTAGAAGCAACTCCGTGCTGGCAGGGATCTCCACGTGCCTTCTCCAGTTCAGAAGTCTGGTTCCATCAGGGCAAGGCCGTGTGGCTTCTCCTCCGGCTCCTGTAGCAGCTTGGATGCTGCCATCTTGTCTTGTCCATGATTAATGGTCTCTAAGACTAACTCCCAACAACTGGAGAAGATAGCTTCTCATCTCCACAAGGGAAGTATCGCAAGATTCCCAGACATATCATAAGAAAGCCATGCCCATACAGAGGCCTCATTGGCTACTCAATGGCTGTCTCCAGATTAACAGTCTAGACTCCACCCCTACGTCTCAATCATGAAATTAACATAAGCACATAACCACCACACTGGGGATCCAAGTAATAATTGTGGCACTGACAAAGGTTTTGGGGGTATGAGTATGGATGAATCTTTGAACCAAGTAATGTGTGCTTGAAGCACATCAAGGTGAGACACTGAGGAGATGTGCTGAAGGCCTGGTTTGGGGCTTGGAAACCACGGAGGGTGGGCCATAAAGTCCCGGGACAAATTAGAAGGACATCAAGTACCCCATGGAACACAAATGGGGATAGAGTAGTGGTTCCCAAACTTCCTAATGCCCTGACCCTTTAAGACAGTTGCTTATGTTGTGGTGATCCCCAACCATAAAATTATTTTCATTGCTACTTCATAACTGTAATTTTGCTACTGCTCTGAATCAGCCAACTCCTGTGACAGGATCATTTTCCAAAGGGGTTGCTCGCGACCCACAGATTGAGAACCACTGGGATGGAGAAAGATGCTTCAGTAGACATGAGGAATATGGAGCTCACAACATCCCACAGAGTCAAATGAGTTTGAGATGGTACCTTTGGGCCTTGATGTTATAAACCTGTTTCCAAGTGGAAGTGTGGTGTTTTGGAAACCCTCAAAGAGGGTGCTGCTATGAAAATAAGAATGTTGGTGGGGAGGGGGTCTGGAAGAGGGGTACCTTTGGAGAACTATGAGGGGAAACAACAGAGTGAACCAAAAAGACCATCATGGAGTATCCAGGGAGCGGGGTGAATAAAGAGCTGTGACACAGAGCACAGCCTTCCTGCACTTAGTGCTGGCATGAAAATGAGGTGTAAGACACAAGACAGTGGGCTTATTGAAATTAAATTCACTGGGTGACAGAACTGTCAAAATCATAATGACTTCCAATATTATTTAATTGTTAATTAAATAACCACACAAGTGGTAGACAGTTCAGAGCTGGTTTGGTTGGCTGCAGGACCAGGCATGCAAGTCTCCTGGTGGCTTAAGCGCCTTCTCCATGTCACATCGGGGGCCCAGATGTCTCCTCCACCTGAAACCACCTGGTCTCGAGGCTGCCTGTACAATGGAGAAGGAAAGAGGCAAATAATATTTTCATAGGCTACAACTAGCTGTGCTTCTCCCACTGGCCAGAAGTTAGTCACAGGATCACACTTAGGTGCAAAAGAAGCTCAAAACTGAAATCTTTCCTCTGTGTAGTATAAGTTGCTAATGACCTCAGATTTTAACCAGAATTGTGCAAGTTTACCCAGAAGAATGTCCAAATAAAAGCCTAAATGATCTACTTCTGAAGGAGGAGCCCTTGAAAAACTTACAGAGCACAGTTCTTCTGTGACTTCCCACAAGGTCACAGTGGATCAGAATCAGCAGCAGCTGGTAACTGGTGATAGTTCCCTGTCCAGCTCAACATTCCACGACTATGAAAGATGGGAGAAGACACAACAGTTTCTTCCAAAGAAAGATTTCAATAAATGTAGGAGGAGGGGGAGAATGACAAGAAATAGGGAACCCTTTGCAATGTTAAAAAGGTGTGCAGAGCCTCATATACTCAGAAAATAAACAAAAACTACTCCCCAACTGAGAACTGTTTGACCTGACCCCGGGTATTCTTTAGGTATAGTGAGACATGAATATTTGTCTCACAGGTAGAGTAGGGGCCACACTTACATTATTTTGTATTCTCCTTACTTCCTAAATTGGGTATAAATCACATCAATTAATCGTCTCACAGATAGTTTTTTGAAAGGTTTGTTTTTTAGACTATTTACGGTTCCATGTTTAGGTCTAATCTCCAGAGAATGATTAAAATGGCTCAAACTTCTACAAGGTTACGAACTTCAGACTGTTGTGTCTCATATTCAGCCTGAATTTTACAAGACAAGTTTGATGATGTTAGCTGCCTACAACCAGAAAGATAAAAGCTACTCTACATTCTCCAATTTGGTAATCTTTGCCAATACTGCATCCAGGGCACAAATAAAACAGGTAAGTGCCTTCCAAGGTAGAGCCAGTACAGGATGCCCAATTTTTATGTCTTACAGAGGCAGAAAAACAACATTTTGTGCAAAAGTACAATTGCTTCATCCCCAGTAAACTTGATTTGACCTGGAGGTGGGGGGGAGCATTCCCTTAACCTTGCCCCTTGATCCTGATCCAGAAAATAAACATGATGACATTTAACTGGCCCTTGAATGGACCTCGACTATTTTGGACAAATGCCCTTATATTTTGCTGCAATGTTATGTCTTCATGGAAGCGTGGTCCTCAAGCAAGTAGCTAAAACTGCAGCCCATCAAGGACACACAGTCAAGATTTTATCCCTCAAGGTAAGTTTGGGCTCTCTGTGAAAGAGACGTAGTAATGGGAGCACTTCTGTCTCTGGAGAAACTATCAGAGACACTACAAAGTAAGGTTCCTGAAAAGCCTTTACTGTAGAGTTCCTTGACATGATCCTACTTTGGGAGAGAGATTTGGCAGTGGAGGACGTGGTCAAACAACTGGAATTGGGTAGCGGGTACATAGAAATCCGTCCTAGCACTGTTTGCACTGCAGACTTCTTTATGCCTCCAATTTATTAACATGATCACCACCCACTGTTGGGCTCTGGCATTTCCATGTAGACTGCAAGGTCTCTGCACTGGCATCTATGGTTTGGAAACCAAGGCCTCAGATTAAAGAGTTGAAACAAAATAAAGACCCTGATTACTTCTTTATAACTTTTATGTTTGAGCATCAAATCATGGAATCAAACCCACAATAGAGCTAGAATTCTCCTTGAAGCTGGGTTTCATTCTGTCTTTTCTCCCTCTTTCCCCACCCCCATGCCAGTTTTCTTCTCAAGTAATTCACATATATCATGCAATAGTTCAATCACTCAATTATATCATGGTGAATTGTACAATCACCGCCCACATCAATTTCAGAGGATTCCACCTCCCCCATTATCAAATTTTATTTAAGATGATTCATGCAATCATGTGCTCCCTTACCTCTCCTCTCCTTCAAGTGCTCCCATACCTCTCCTTCATTTGTTACTCCTGAAATTCCCCCTTCCCTCCCTATCTTCCTCCCCTCCTGTATTTCCTATATTTCCTGCATCCATTATTACCAGTGTGCATCACTCCTCCTGTGCTTCATCATTGAAAGACCCAACAGAAAATAATAGAAAGCAAGATCACACTGAAGCAGTAAGGGTAAAAATACAATAGTACACAGACAGAATACTAATAATGTATAAAAAGAAAAGACCCCCCACCCAAATTCAAAAAGCCAGTGAATAAATTTCTGTGATGGAACCTGTAAGAGATACTCATACCCAGGCCAAATTCAGGTCTTGTCTATTCTCTGGTCAAAGAACCAAGGATCAAGTTCAATCAGGCATAGTCAAAATGACAGTGGTCTCTGCTTGATAGTGAGACTGATCCGAACTTTCGTCTGAGGTTAGAGCAGATTGTCCAGTGGTTCATTCTGACCAGGCACTCTTCAGGTGAGTTTGGGGATCCCACAGCACAGCATATCCCTCCATAAATTGGGTATTCAAAGTTTTTGCTCTCATGCTTTCCCTCCCCCACCATATTTCTATTTGGTAATTGTCATCTTTGGATCACACAAGCTGGTATGCTTCTTCTTTGTGGACATAGCTGACTCCTCATTTAGATGGTTGCTTGTTTGAATGCAAGTCTTTAAGATCCCAGACACTATTTTGATTGATAGCTGGTAACCTTCTGATTTCTTCACCACACTTTGCGGCAGCACCTTTATCTTCAGTGATCACTTCATGAAGGCGAGTATATAGGTGGGACAGGATGTAAGAACTAATAGTTCTTAAATTGGAGCTAGGATTTAGTTTGAGCCCCAAACTTATTCCTAGATCTGTACCTGTTTTTTTTTAATTTGCTATAACTTGTGAGCCAGTACATTCTTCCATAATCCAAAGATGTGAAACAATAATCATACATGTTTCTGAAACATAGTTCCTTCCTAGACTTCTTGACATCATTTTCCTCTTAACTCCCCCACCCTTCTATATCCCCCTTCCCCCAAAAGCCTGTTAAAGTTTTGCTTCCTGTAGGCTCAACATCCCTGTTTTGTTTTTTACCAAACAATAAGGGAGCAAATAGCACGGTTTCAAGAGGCCCCAGTGGCAACACACCTCTGAAATAGACCCTAATATAAAGGTATAATATATATACCATAATATAATATAAATATAATACCCTAATGTAAATATAAAGGAGCATAAGCAAACTACAATAGAATGACAGTGACAGGGTTGCTGGGATTATGTGCATCTTGATGCAGCATAGCAGAAATTGATGTACCAAGACCTTGCTTGTTCATCAACCAACAGTACACCACTCTTGGAAGAGCTTTCATTTTCTATCTCAGAAACCTGAATCCTCGGGATTGAAATGTGTCTGGGGTAGATTCCTGTTCATGCGGCGGAGTTCCCAGTTGAGGTCTTACCTATGAAGCTGGAGCAAGACATGCACCTTAAAGATCAGTGAGGTTTCTTATGTTGCTTCTCAAGGAGCCTATGTAATTACAATGCAGAGCAAAGAATTATCTTCCTTTGACTATTTCAGCAGATGTGACTTAGATAATACTCAGTCCTTTATACACCAACTTCAAAGCATTTGTTATAGCACGTTATACCACCCCATCCACCTCAAATACATGTTGAACTGGGAAAGCTTTAGCTTGACAGCGTCGATAAAGACCTACCACTTGTTGCTGTTTGTGAGTGCTATTACTCAGTTCCTGCTCATGTATCACTAATAGAATTGCCCAATAGGGTTTCCAAAGCTTTAACTGTTAAGGGAGCAGAAAGCCAAATCCTTTCTCCTGCTAAAGCCACTCATCAATTTGAAACACCAACCTTTCTGTTAGCAGCAACATTTTAACCATACTTTACCAGGGGAGATTTTGTGATGCAATTTAAAAATATGGGTACAGGTAAGATCTGGAAGCATAGGGAATACAGGACAGATAACCCCCTCAGGACCAATACTGAGAGTAGCCATAACAGGAGAAGAAGGAAAGGTGGGGGGATAAAGGAGGAACCACTACATATAACCCTCTCCCATGGGGGATGGATAACAGAAAAGTGGGTGAAGGGAGACATTGGTCAGTATAAGACATGAAAAAATAATTACTTATAAATTAACAAGGATTCATGAGAGAGGGAGAGGAAAAATGAGAAGCTGATACCAAGGGTTCAAGGAGAAAGAAATTGTTTTGAAAAGTATGATGGCAACCAATGTCCAAATGTGCATAACACAATGAATGGATGCGTGGATTGTGACAAGAGTTATATGAGCCCCCAATAAAATGATTTTTAAATAGTAATAAGTAAATAAATTTACAAATATAGATAAATTCATAAAATTTCACCCAACCTAAGGTTTTCACAGGGGAAATGATATAAAAGAGTTCAGAGACTAGTGGTGGTCAATTTGGAATAAGAGGTAGATAATTTTAGAAGCGTGGACTTGCATCTGCTTGAAGGAATTAGGAGCTTAAAACACCAATTTCATTTTGAATTTGTCTCCTAACTACATGAGTGCACATCAAATGTCTCCATCTCCAATGGACCCTTGTTTCCCAAACTTGTGAAGATAGAGATGAGGATAATAGTCAACCTCACTGTTGTTGTGCCATGCACGCGTGATAGTATCAAGCATCAGAATTCAAATGGTCCAGCTGGCTGTTTTAGGGAAATGTTTAACAAACTGGTTAATTATATATGTTTTCAGTTGTCTGGCCTCTTCACCAAGCTATTGTGGGTGAGGCAATTCTGGAACACAAAGACCTTTTGGTTTTATAGTCATTTCATGCCAGATACATTTAAATTTATAGAAACTAGAATTTGAGTCAATTCTTTAAAAGTGCTTATAACTGATGAAACATATTTCTGATGAAAACTTATTAAGAGAAAAAGACTGCCTTTTGGATCAGGAGAAGAAGAGGTCAGTATAAAGATTGTATGAGGCTGGCTGCTAGTGACTTGAATACCACAGTAATAGCAGTTTTCCCAACTAGCTGCAATTTGTGGACTGGATTGTACAGACCTCAGCAAATAAGATTATTGGCATCTTTTTGTTAAATCTACCTTAGCTCTCCAGAGAGAAACCCATTAGGAACCCATTGTTGCTTTGATTCATGCTCTGGGCTTCTCTACACCATTAGGAGATGAAAATGTTCATTAGCACTCTCCATTTTTTGCAGTGCTTGTCTCTGCTGCTTAAGAGCTAATGCCTCCTTTCCTTCAAGGAGAAGTTAAGAGAAAAGTTGCCAAGGCAAAATCCCTATGATCAGACCTCATCTTAACGAGACTGGTTATTTTTGTGAAGCAAAATTTTCAGTAAAAACACTTCTTTTCATTGCCAGGCAATAAGAGAGGGCCTGTGTGGCATAAAATAGTTGACTGATCATCAATCATCCCTATATTACTATGTACATGTTATCTCCCAGGAAATACCTACAATAAGATAGTGATTATATAACTAGATTAATAGTTTCTTAGAGATATGGCAGGGAAAATAGTGTGGTAATAAGAATGAGTACAAGAATAAAACAAGTTGTTCTAAAATTGATTGTGGTGATGATAGCACAACTCTTCTTAATATATTTAAATTATTACACATTATGTGGATTACTTATCAGTAAAACTTAAACTTAAACAGACTTCTGGCAAGATGGCAACCAAGTAGACTGCTTGTGCATGGAGCTTCCTAGAGATTCGTGGGTGGGGAGACTGAGAGGCCCAGTAAGTGATCCTAGGCTGTTAGTTAATCCCTGCAACAAGCCAGAGCACTTCCCGGGATTGGGATCTGACTTTTACCCTATTGCATGCACCTGCTGCAGAGTTGCTGGGGACCCATGGCCTGGGGCAGGGACTGCTCTGGCCAGTGACACCCATACTGCTGTGGATTACTCCTCCAAGACCAGAATTCTTCTCCCCTTTTCCTGCTCTCACAATCACTCTCCCACCTCTTGTGCTGAAAGCTATGTACTAAGCTGACAGCTTCAGCTGGAGCCTCTCCCCTGCCTGCCTGCAGTGTCCCTAGCCAAGAATGGACCCCCTTCCCCTTCCCCAACCCCCAACCCCAACCTCGATGCCTCCCTACCTGCTCCCTGCCCCACACCCACCCACATGGCTTGTGATCCCACACCCAGGCCAGAACATACCTTGAGAACTTTGAAGACATGGACAAATACTCACAATCCCTCCCTGGACTATCTTAGATGGACATTAAGAATTTCAATAAAACCATAGCAAAAGAAGAAACAAAGTTATCAAGGAATTATCAACAAAAATTTCCCTGGGCCAGATGGCTTCACAAGAGAATTCTACCAAGTATTCAGGGAAGAACTGATACCAATCCTACATAAATACTTCCAGAGCATAAAAAAGTGACAAACTTTCAACCTCTTTCTATGAAGCTAGTATAACTCTTAAATAAAATACTGGCCCATAGAATACAAACGTATATAAAACAAATAATTCATCATGACCAAGTGGGATTCATTCCAGGAATGCAGGGATGGTTCAATATTTGGAAGTCTGTCAGCATTACTCACCACATTTATATGAAAAAGGACAAGAACCACATGATATTATTGATAGATGTAGAAAAATCATTCAACAAGGTCCGATGCCGTAAGAAATTCAAGAAGATGGGAATGGAAGGAAAATTTCTCAGTATAAAACCAGCTATCTATGAAAGACCAACAAGCAACATGGTAGTCAATAGAGAAAAGAAAAACCAAGTCAACTGAGAAAGGGGACCACACAAGGGTGTCCCTTGTACCCATTTTTATTTAATATCATACTGGAGGTCCTAGCTAACAACATAAGGCAAAGGAAACACATCTGGGGAAAGAAGAGGTGAAACCATCATTCTTTGCAGTTGATATGACTTTATACCAGGGAAACCCCAAAAGCTCCTCAAGAGGAGTGCTGAAAGTGATAGAGGAATAGGCAGTGTGGTAGGATAAAAGATGAAAACCAGAAGTCTATCAGACTGCTATATACATTGGGCAAGACCATGGAAGAGGAGATCAAATAGATAGTACCCTTCACAATGGACAAGTACAAATCGAAATGTCTAGGGCTATACCTAACCAAAAAACTAAAAGACTTGTAAAAGGAAACTGGCAGAACATTATTATAAGAAACCAAGAATTGCCTCCACAAATGAAAGAATGTCCCAACCTCGTGGATTGGAAGACTCAATATAGTGAAGATGTCAGTCCTGCCTAAGGCACTACATAAGTTTAAAGCTATCCTGATACAAATATCAACATCTTTCTTCAAAGAATTGGAAAAACATATCACCAACTTGAATTCCTCAAGAAGAATAAAGTTAGAGGGCCTGTTTAACTGGCTTTAGCACTTATACAGTGACAATGGTCAAAACAGTGTGACATTGGTATGACAGATATTCAGACCAATGGAAAAGGACTGACTGAAAATCCAGAAATAAAATCATCAGTATACAGACAACTGATCTTTGATAAGGGCCCAAAAAATATGAAATGGGGAGCTGATGCCCTGTACAAGAAGTGGTGCTGGAAAACATGGATATCTACCTGCATAAAAATGTAGCAAGACTCTTACCTTACTCCATGCACAAGAATAAACACAAGGTGAATCACAGATCTCCAGGTAAAAACCCACACTGTTATAGTGAATAGGTAGGAAATTGAAACAAATCTAAGAACTTTGGCTCAGGGAATATATAGACTATCGGAAATAGGGAAGTATACAAACAGAGGAAGCATAAATTGACAATGGGATATATGAAGATAAAACACCTGTGGACATGAAAAGACATTGCCAAGGGAATAATAAGAGAAGTCACAGACTGGGAGAATAACTTTAGCAATGACATATCAGACAAAGGCCTTTTACTAAAATCTACAATACTCTGCTAGCCTATAATAAAAAACAAAACAAAATAGGCCATTGAGGAGGTGGACAAAAGACCTGACCAGAAGTTTCACAAGAAAAAAATTCCAAAGGGCCAAAAAACATATGAGAAAATGTTTCTGATGATTACCCATAAGGGAAATGCAAATTAAAACATCTATGAGATACTACCTAACAACCTCAAGGATAGCTCAATTCAAATAATCAAAAAGCAACAAGTGTTGGAGAGGCTGTAGTGAGATAAAAACTCTCTGCTACTGCTGATGGACCTTTAGATATGTTCATCCATTGTGGAAACCAATTTGGTGATGTCTAAATTGAGCTACAATATGTCCCAGAAAACACTCCTAGGAATATACCAGAAGAGGTAATAAACAGACCAGACATCTGAACTGCAATGTTTATCATGGCACAGTTCACAATTGCAGAGTTGGAAACAACCTAAATTTCCATCAATTGACAAATGTATTTAAAAAAAAAAAACCTCTAGTATATACATACAGCAACAGACTATGTATCCCTAAAAAGCTGTGATGAATGCCTGAAGCACATCAGCTCATAGAAAGAGTTGGAAGAAATTATTCTAAACAAAGTAAGGCAAGTATAAGATGAAAAGTACAACAGGAGTCCACTGAGGTATGCTTAAAATGCACAATGAGCATAGGGGAAAATCTACGGAATGCATAAATTCCCAGGGCAAGATCTAGGTCCTGTGGCAAGAATTCAGACACAACCCAGGGATATATATGGCATCCACCTAAAACGGAGGGGAAAAGAAAATATAGAGGAACATGAGTAGTGGGGTAATAGGTCACTAACCCACTCATGGGGAGGGTATTGTTTATGTCTCTACAGGAAAGGGAGAGAGTGAACAGACTTCAATCTGGTGTGCCAAGACTTGAAGGCAACATACTGGTATAAGGCAGCAAAATAACAGAGACATCTGTAGGGCTAGAGCCATGCCCAGCTACATGGACGCCCTACTCAGAAAAATGCACTACAGAGGGTAGCACTGAAGATACAGTCCAGGGAGAGGGGTGAGTTTGCTCAGACCACATAGGAGCAAACTAAGAGAGAGAGAGAGAACCACAACCTGGCCACCAAGCCCTGAAATGATATTCCTCCTCTGACCAACCAATGCACAGAGAGGACTGTGGGGTAGTCCAGCCTCAAGACATGACATCCCCTCACTGAGCCATAGAGCTATGGGGGAAAGCAATGGAAACACAGTACAGTAATGACACCCAATCTGACCTCCCCACACTGGAGCAAAACAAAGGGGAGTGTAAAAGAGCAGCAGCTGGAGTAAAGCAATGAAGTCCCCAAGGAATTCTCAAAATAGATTTTTTTGGGGGGGCAGGGCTTAGCACCTCATCATACTTGATCAGAAAGCATTCATAAAGGCCAAAAGACTGACCTAGAACTGTTTGTAGCCTTTTGTTTTGTTTTCATGTATATTTATATAAGATAGGCAGGATAAAATATGTTGAGGAGAAAACAACAGTATAGATGGTATTGTTCCAACAGTACAGGTGGACATGGGAGAGGGATAGGTGGGGAAAAGGAAGAGGGGAACCAACAAACCCAGTGACATGGGAACAACAAGTGATCAAAAATCAAAAGTGAAGATGGCATTGAATGTCTGGTGGAGTTTGATCAAGTGCAATGTAACCTAGAAAAATTACTGAGAGTCAAATGAAGAATGACCATGATAATGGGACAGGAGGAAAGTAAATGGAAATAGAGAACTAGGGGGCAAAATACATTTATAGAGGTCTAAGCACAATCCATCCATATGTAAATATATTGATACATAACGATAAGGATATACATATAGGTCAATGTACATTTAGCTATATATTAAGGAAACAGATGGACTTTGGACCTCTACTCAAGTCCCCCTTCAATGCAGGACACTCCGTTCTAATAGCCTGTTATTATTAGATTATTAGCATTCAGTGATGCTCATCTTCCCAACATGACCACTAAAAACAAAATGGGTGCATAAGCAAAAGTGGCTAAGAGAAGTTGATGGTGCCCAGCTTCTAAAAGATATAGCATCTGGGGTCTTTAAGGCTTGAAGCAAGGAAGCAACAAAACCCACATAGAAGAAGCCTAATAGCCTGTGTGAGCACAAGGTGCTGAAATGGATCAGGTACCAGGCATCAGAAGACCAAAAGCAAGCAATCACATCACTGTGAATGAAAGAGCCAGAGTGAAGACCTAAAGCCCATTTGTAGACAATTGGACATCTCCTCACAGAAGGGACAATCCAGCCACAACCAGAATAGTATCGACGAAACATGTAACATTCCTCTATTTCTTTACTGCTTCCTTCCCCCAACTGTCATTACCCCAGTTCTCTCTTTCATATCTAGCTAGACTAGATCATTTACATTGGTACAGATAAAAGCTCTCAGTGCACAGAATCCAGGACAGATAAAGCCCCTCAGGAACAGTAATACCATGGAGTAGCACTCAGAAGTAGTGCACAGGAGTAGCGATACCGTGAGTGTTGGAGGAAGGGGATGGGGAGAGGGTAGGGAAAGGATGAACCAATTGCAATGATTGACATAAATACTCCCCTCCTACCACCACACACACATAGAATGAACAACAGAAACTTGGGTGAAGAGACACAGAGGATGGTATAAGATATAAAAATAATAATCTATAGTTTATCAAGGGTTGACAAGGGTGGGAAGGTGATGGAGGGAGGGGGGAAAAAGGAGGAGCTGATCCCAAGGGTTCAAGTAAAAAGAAAATGTTTTGAAAGGATGATGGCAACCTATGTACAAATGTGCTTGATACAATGTATGTGTGGATTATATGTTAGGCAGGGTTCTCTACAGAAACCAAACCAGGACACAAATATATATGTATGTATATGTATATATATATGTGTATCATAAGAAATAAACAGTGAAATAATCTATAAAGCAGTACAAATGGCTCACTGCAACTCACTCCTATGAGAAAAAGATATGGCAATCCTTCAGGTTTGTCAAATAGTCCTCTAAAGAGCAATTCAGACTATCCTGTCACAGGCTGCACACAGCAAGGCAGGTCACCCAATAGTCAGCCACATGACAGGATCCAACAATCCCCAGTTCAAGCGGTGTATACGCCAGTAGCATGGCGAATCAGGTCTCGTAGGAACTACAAAATAAAGTGACAGAGTGCACAGGTTAGGTGTTTCACAGGTAGTGTAGCATGCAAATTGAGGCAGCGAACAAACCAAAGTAGCCGCACACTAGTTCGATCATCAGAGAGCAAGAGACTAGAAAGGCAAGGCTTGCTGAGCCATGTTTCTCTCTGCTCTTCAATTAATTCCACATGTGTTCTTTGGCCATCTTGGCACAACAAACCTACCTATCACAGATTGCTATAAGAGCTATAAGAGACACCAATAAAAATGATTTTTTTTAAAAAACAAAAGATTTTTAATCTTTTTTTAAAAAAGATACTATATCGATTTTAGTGGATTTATTCATAATATAGAATAAAGACTGGTTCATCTTTCACCAGAAAATGTCACATATTTTATACTAAAATAACAGGGAGATGGTAGTCTTTAAAAGGATTAAGTGGGGTGGACCAAAAGCTTAGTGTCATGGAAAGTTCATAGTGATTATCAGTTCAAGTAAATGTTGATGTTGACTGATAACAGTCAAATTTATTTGTCCAGCTAAGATAAAGTTTGGAAAAAATTGTCCAGAGACCAAAAAATTTCTCAATTGCATAATGGTGAAACCAAACAAAAGGTTTAGTAACTTGAAGGTCTAGCATTATATTTTGAAACTTTTTAAGAATAATATTAATCATTGTGTTTATAAAATACCTCCTTCTGTCCAACATCCCTTTTACTTTTAACTCTGGCTTTGCATGAGTTCTGAAAGTTCTATCAGTTTATATATGTATGTATGTATATATATATGTATATGTATACATATGTATATATACACACACATATGTATATATATTACAAATTAGTTCACCATGACTAATTTTGTCATCAAATTTCAAGTTTTGTTATCTACAGCTCAGCTTTGCCTTTTGTACTTGATGAAACACTCAATCCAAAACTCCCAACAAAAAGAACTCTATTGGACTTATAAAAAGATGGACTGATATCTTGGGCTTGGAGACCTCTGATAGACTAAAGATTTCTAGAACTCTGGAAGAGGATGGAGTTCAAGAACTACAACAAACCCCAAATTTTCCAGAATAGAAATGAGTCAATTTAATAAAACAACCAACCTGTTAAAATTCTTTAAAATAAAGATCAAGGCAGGGTGGGAGATCACAAATTGGTGACTGTAATTATCTTTGTGGAAAAGACAGGTAGCTATATTCACCCAATATACAGCAAAAGGCGCCTTTATCTTAATGCCTTTTTGATGAATAAAGCACACTGAATCCAAAGCATGGTTTTTTCATATTCATGCAAAAGTTGAACAACAAAAATGGAAGATCATGAAATAATTAATGCATTCAGATGGTGGTCAAGACTATTGAATATACCGTGTGCTGCCAGCATATCTAATAAATCAACATTGGAGAAAATAATAGCCAGAATGCCCCTGAAAAGCAAGAATGGTGAGACTTTGCCTTTCTCTTTGGAAAGGTAATCAGGAAAGATGAACCTTTGGAGGAGGACATCCGCTTGGACAAGAAGATGGTCAGTGTAAGAGTAGGAGATCCTCATAAAGATGAATTGACATATATGCCTACCATAATTGGGATGACACACAACTGAGCATTTTGTTGTTATGCATGAGATCGAGTGAGGCAGAACTAACTTTACGGATCATGAGACCCAAACAGAAACTGTCACCTTCACATAATCAATGATGTCATTTAAAAAAAATGAAATACAACTAAGATTCCTATTGTATGGCTCAATGGCATGTAATCCTTGTCTAGGTGCGATGGGAGGTCATGCATTCTAGTCTTGGGTATGCATCATTTTATAACTTTGCCAATTTGTGTTTGACAGTACTGGAGACACACAGGTCAGGTGATCCATGGATATGGAATTTATCAGCCTCCACACTATGTGAGTTATTTCCCTAATGGTTCATGAAGTCTCTGAGATGTTGCAGCTAATTACAGAGCACAGGACAGGAGAAAGAGCACTGAGAGAAGCAGAGTCGTTGATTGTAGAGATTATGGAGTGGTACAGCAGTTAGGAAACATTGGACTTAGGGGAAATCTGCAACCTCCACTTCAAAATAACCAGTTTTGTGCTTATCCTTCTAACAGAAATTACTTGGATAAGGCAGAAAATCTCGTTACTACTGACCTTTCTCATCTGAATATTTCTCAGTGGTTGAGTATGATCAAATTAAATAATGCATTTGAAAATACTTAGAATAGAAAGGCAGAAGGAATTGTTATCTTTAGAATGTCTTATATCAAACAGTTCAAAGAGATTATATGGAAAAACATTTTTCTTTCTGTTGCCTCTGTCATATCTCAAAATAAGTACTTCTAGGAGTGGAAGAAACCAGAGCTTAGGGAAAGCTATTCATAAGTAGCAGTGAATTCCATACAACACATTGCTGGTCACAATTACACAAGACAGAGGCAGAAGTAAATAGGATAGGAAACATTAAAAAGCAAGAGTAGAGATTGCCATCCTAGATGTGTGATGAGACAAGGGAGTATCCTTAAACCCAAAAAGAAAGGAAAAGAGGCACTGAATTTTGTAGCCAAAGAGACTTGGGCCTGTTCCATTTTAAGGCAAGACTCTGGGTTCTTGGTTAAGTGTCTAGTTCAGTAGTTGGGTGGGGGAACCAAAACACTTGATTCAGAGGCTTGTTGTCTTATCAAAAATGCATCCCATTTTGAGAATTGTGAGAGAGGTTTGGCTATAGGAAATCAGAACATATCAATCCACCATCTTAGACAATGCAAACAACCAATACAGCCACCTACTTAAACTTGTGCCATATTCCATGAGATACACATGTATTCACCAGAAATAAAGAGAATATCCATGATCAAGAAAGAATGATCATCTTTAGGTTACATAATAGTTGCACTGCCATCAAGTTGGTAACACTTCATAGGGACCTTAGAGGACAGAGTAGAACAACTATAGGGTCCAAGGCTGTCAATTTTTCTGGGATCCACGATTTTTTCCAGGTGTGCAACTGGTGCAAACCTTTTGATTAGTTGCTGATTGCTGTATCCATTGCATATGTATCAGAGTTCCTTAATTATAAACACATATTTAATTAAAGGCTATTTCAGAGCCTTTCTATAATTTCCGTAGTTTTGTTAGCTGCCATCAAGTTGACCCCAATCCACAGTTATCATAAGCACAATGAAAAGCAATGCTCCCCAATCCCTCCTGCACCATTCTCATGAATGGATGCAGTTCTGGCCTTTGTGAGCCACAGACTTTGCACTGGATGATTTTTGCATGTTGATCACCAGCTTTATCGCTTCCCCGAGTGTAATTGCCCCATTGAAACCGGTTGAGCATCACAGCAATTGCAAACCTCCATTGACAGATGCAGACATGTTGAGTGTGCATGATGTGTGTTGGTCAGGACTCAAGCCCAGCACTCACACGGAAGGTGAGAAACTCTCCACTGTATAACCGATGTCAAATCAGAAGCATTAGCCTGCCACCTGGCCATGGATCTTCTCATCTCTATCATCCCTCCTCCCTCCCTGTCTTATTTTTTTATGTAACTTCTATTCACAACTTGATTTTTGAACCTTAGAACTAAACGCATTGAGCAATGCAGAAAAGGACTGCCTTAGGCTGTACTTCTCTGAATCGCCCACAGAGCTATTCAATAAATGAAAGAGGATGAATAATGTA
The DNA here is from genome assembly GCA_004026705.1 of Nesogale talazaci. Classification (NCBI taxonomy): domain Eukaryota; kingdom Metazoa; phylum Chordata; class Mammalia; order Afrosoricida; family Tenrecidae; genus Nesogale; species Nesogale talazaci. Next base: position 23,211 of record PVJH01017511.1, on the reverse strand, counting down.
ACAGAGGCAGAATTAGGAGCTATGCCTATTCTGTTAGTAAAATCCTCAAGGCTCCTTTCAAAGATTATATGAACATAGATCTATTGGTTCATAAACAGCTTTAAGCAATATTTACACACACACACAACCATGTAAACTCTCATTTTTCCCCAAAGAGGAAGACACAGAGCATATCCCCTGGGATTTTATTTTATGTCAGTGCTAGGAAATGTATTGCGAGAACAAGTTAACTCAGAAAGCACTCCACTGGGATTTTTAGACCTCATTATTTCTCAGCATAATTAAATCTTTATTAGATCAAATTGCACTTTTCTGGACTTCTCAATAAATTCAGTATCTAGCCAACTTTTACTGCACAATTAGATAAGATCTCAAAAAAAGGAAGGAAAATACCCCCTCTCATTGGTCCTCAGGATTCTCAGCTTCAGAGGAGCCGTTCACTCTGACACTGCCACCCCCATTATCGAGGGTTGACTTTCAAAGTGCTTTTCTCCAAATGAGAAGAAGAAAAGAATCAATAAAATTAGCACAAGAAGGGGCCTGACTGGTGAGGAAGTGAAAGGTAAAAATGGAAAGACTTTAAATAAGGAGGATGTGGTTTTTGACAACCTGAATTGGCCCATGTTATAAAGCCAAGTAAAACAAAGAAAAAAAAAATCAGCTCTCAGAATACAGCCCTCTCTGTATGCTGCTCAGGAGAAAAGTGCAATGACTTCTGGTTTATTCATTAATCGCCATATCTTTCCCCCTCCACAAATCTTCTCACCTCCAAGTGGTTCCCACAGATGATCACCTCCTGGCCATGTCTCTTCTGTCAGAGTGGGGTCTGAGGGTTGCAGAATTAGAAATAGCAACTTAAATTTTACCTGAAGCTAGTGGAATGGGAGACCGGATTCTGATGCATGCTAAAAGCAAATGCTGGTTTCCACCTGCCAGCGAATCATCAGTGAAATGGCACTATCACTTTGTTGGCAGGTGAGCATTCTTTTCATGGCATGCAGGTGCGGAAATAAAAGCTATAATTGTCTCACCAAATATGTTCCCTTAAAAAGAAAAGTCAAACCAGCCAAAAATCATTTGCAGCAACATGAAAAGATCCAAAGCAGCAATAGTCTTTATTGTCACATAGTTGAAGCTTTCCTTTTCAACTCAAGTCTACGGAGTTGTCCATAGGTGAAGTCAGTACAAAGTTAAAGTGCTTGGTAATCTAAAGGTTGGAAGTCCATGTTAATGCAGAAATGCCTCAAAAAAAGGTTGAGTGGTCTGCTTCTGAAAATTCAGCTCTTGAAGACTCTGTGGGGTGCGTTCTCCTCTGGCTCACAAGACAATACCATGAGTCGGAATTGACTCGATGGTAACTGGTGGGGAAGTCTGGGCCTTTCTAAGGTGAAGCTGATGCAGCAAGTGAAAATACTTAGTCTACGTATGCGTGGTTTTGGGTCTATAGGTGTTGTGGTAGCTATATAATCTGGTGGTCATTTGGGATTTGAGAGGATTAAAAGTGGTGGAGTGGAGTCTAATCTGTCAGTCTGGTCATAGCTAATAAGGCCACTGTGTGGGCATGGCCTTCTCCTGAGGATTCTGGGAAATCTTCTATTTTTCCTCTTTGGAGAAAGGCGACACTCTTGACTCCCTCTCTTGAAGACTCTTTACTGAAAAGGTTCAGTCTCTGGGAGACATTTTTGAGGAGAAGCCACATGAAGCCACCCTGAGACAGTCAAGGGTTGGGGAGCTGAAGGAACCACATGGAAACCCCTGCCAGTGCTGAGTTACTTATAACATCGTCACTGGGTCCATAAGACATCTTACCCACTGATCTGTGATCATCCTGCATCTGACAACTTTTGCATGTGTTGTGTGAGTCTGAAGAGGACTTTATAGATAGGTATCGAATGTATGGGCTACTATTGGACTTATGGACTTGATCTGGACTGGACTGGGCTGTTTTCTCAATATTCAATTTCACTTGTATATAAAGCTCTTTCCTATAGACCAGATGAGTGTCTATGGATTTGTTTCTCTAGTCTACCAGAACTAACACAGGTATGTAAGAAGGAGAGCACACAAATTACTTTCATCTGTCTCTTTACTCTTCTCTTTCAGAATTGACAGATGGCTTTCCATAATAGCCTGTGATTGTCATGGCATTGAGATCCCATGCTGTATTGAACCCTGTGTTCCCGCCATACCACAAGCTTCTTAAGGGACAGAGCCACATCTTAGTCTCCATTTGTCTCCCTTGAACACACAGCACAATATGGGGCATACAGTGGAGCTTAGTATTTGTCGCTGTACTGATCTGTGTTGACCTGATACAAATATCAGGTAAATTTCTTCCCAGAAAAAACACTTAACACAGCATAAGTGATACAAACTCACAACTGAATGTGTTTCATGAGATAACCCTGACTTCTGCATTGTAGGGGATATTGAGATGTGATGTTTCCTCTGGTAAGGGGTCAAACTCTTAGGAACCCCTTGTGGACAAAGGGGAAGTCACTCCCAATCTTTGCCCAATGCAGAAGACCACTCCACTTCCCATTCCCACTCATGTAGGGATTTTTTTCTACAAGTAAAGTTTTACAAAGGAGGTTGCTGCATGATGCAAACAGTTTTTGCTCAGCTACTAACCACAGGTGGCAGTTTCATAGTCACCAAAAGACACCATGGAAGAAAGCCCTGGAGATCCTTGTCAAAGTATACAGTCAAGAGAACCCTAAAAAACTGAGCTCCACTCTCTTATACGTGGGGTCCCCATGAGTTGGAATGGACACAATGGCAAGGGGGTTGAGGCTTGAAGTTAACAAAAGATGCTGGGGCAACAAGAGCTATTCTTTTTTTTGGGGGGGGGTGGTGTGCAAAAAGAGGGCATCGCTGCCCTCTGGTGGGAGTGGGAGGCCCAGCCTTGCTCCTGGTGAGCTGCTGCTGCATTTGAACTGCCAAACCAGTGGGCTGGGGTCCTGCACTCGACCCCTACACCACTGGGGCTCAGCCCTAGAGCTATTCTTAAAGGCAGTGCAACTGAATTTGCTGAAAACTTGGCTTCGTTATCACAAGCCTCAAGGAGTCGTTGAATGAACTTGTATACCCGTAAGTTGACAATGAGAGTCGTTATGCTTGCAAAACATTCAGCTCTCTTTTTTTTCAGCTCTCTTTTTATAAGAGAATTTTCTTTTAAAAGATTGAAAATTTTAAGGTAGGTTTTTATATACTGTGCTATAACTCAATAATGTCCCAGACAGGGGGATGTTTATCCAATTCCACACTCAGTCTTTTTTTCTTTCTCTTTTACATAGATGTAAACTTTACCATTTTTGTAGCACTCCTAAATCTCAAGAAATGACCAGATTTTCTATAAAGAAAAAACTCAGTTCCCCTTAAGGCCCTGAGGATAACTTTTAATTTTAGTTTAATGTTGCTCAAAGCTGCACAAACTTGGGCGTATAGATCTGAAAGCTTTTACACTTAGCAGTTCTTGTCCTACTTAAAATTTTTAAATTAAACACAGACAAAACTTCAGATCAATAAAATTTTAATTAGCAATCTAAATTTGATGTGATAGACCATAAGTTGCTGAGAGTTCACCCTTGCTGGCAGTCTGAACCCAGCCTCCACATGTACAGCTTGGCTCCTTCAAGGTAAGTCAAGCAGAAGAAGAGTAGATATCACTTGGTGAGTCACTTCTCTTTGGATAACTGCAAAGCCTTCTTTTGCATATTAAATCATTTGCATATTAAATCAGCTGCTATTATTTTCTTATTAGCTCCAGTTAATTAAAATAGTTCTATTTGGCACAAAAGATACTGAAAACATAAGCACAATCCAAATGATCTATGTACCTGCCGTCATTTCTGGTAGTTAAAAATTATTATTCAAACTAGGTTATAGCACAAAGAACAGGGATTCTTTGGCTTCAGATCCAGCTTGATCCTACACGTGAAAGTTGTCATCAAACTCTCTTTCTCTGAAATTCTGAACTCTGCCACTCTTGCCATGGTTGTTTTATTAGAAGGTGTCCCTCTTCCTGATAGCGAGAGGTCTTCAGAACTCCAAGCTTCAAGTCTGCTTGCTTCCAAAACCAAGGAATAGAGAAGACTTCTCCAGGAAATACTTGTGAAAGAAGAGAGCCTATAGTTCCCAGAATCCTGGGCAAATATTCTCCATTGACTCTGACCCTGGGTTAGTTGCTCATTCCTGAGACCAAGAGAATAGGATGCTTTGATTGCTATAAAAAAAAAAAAACCTGCCAGCAACCATGAATGGGGTTCTTTTCACTCAAGCCATAAGCTTGAAAAAAGAAAGAGATGTGGTCTCCAAAGAAAATCGGTAGAGCTGTTTTCAAGAAAGATTGGGAATAGAGGCTAAAAAAAGACACAAGAAAAAAGTTCATTATTATCCAGAACATATTTTAATTAACTTTTCAGATATTTACAGCTTGAACACATTTTTTAATGTATTGCAAAGAACTCTCAGGTTATGCAAAAAGAGCCATTAGATATGGTCAGATTTCTTCAGATTCCAATGAGGAACATTGTTATATAGACACATATGCTATCACCCAGAAAGAGAACTGGAGGTGGGTCACAAGGTGGGCTGCTAATAAGTTGGTCAGTTGTTTGGATTCACCACATACTCTGAGGTAGAACGATAATGTTGATTGCTTCCGTAAAGATTGGCACCCTCAGAAACCCTACAGGAGGCAGTTCTGCCCTGTCCCTAAGGTCCACTGTGAGTTACAATTGACTTCATGGTGGTGGGCTTGGAGCTAATGCTAAACAAGGAGCCCTTGTGGCAGGTGTGTTAGATTTGGACTGGATATGTGTACATACCCGGGGTTCAAATTCACCAGCCATTCCCTTGGAGAAAGATGAGTCTGGTTGCTGCTGTAAAGATTTATAAGTCACAGAAATAAATAAGATCACTATGAGTGGAAAGTAGATTTGCTTTGGCAGAATGCTAGAGAAGAAATGAAAGGAAGTACACACTTGATGTTAAAAGTTAGAAAAGTCAGATCCAGAGAAATAGATGGAATTTGCCCCACCAAAAAAAAAAAAAAAACCAACAACAACAAAAACAAAAACCAACTACACATCTTTAGGAGCTGTAAGAGAAAGTCACAACTATCTCATAGAGCTACTGATCTTTCCATTTACTTAAGTCATGTTACACATTCATCGCTACCTTGCCAACTTATTTGAATTGTGTCCTCATCAAAGCTGGATTTCATATTATGATGGTCTGATTCAAACTAGGCAGAACACCTGGCATTGATAGAATCCACTTTGGAAAGCTCTGGGTGGGCCTTTAAAATACTGTAATCTTATCCAAGTCTCATAGTTCTGTTGAAGGTTAAATATTAAGTTGTTGCCAATCCGAAGAGAGATACCATGGGTTGAAAAAACGAAGAGCAGTTTCAAGTATGAACCATAAATCAAAAGTTGAAAGAACAGATAGACACTCTGCATAACAGGTGACAAGATGCTTTAAGTTGCTTCCCTAATGAGAAATATCCAAAGTATAGACTCAGGTATCTATTTTGGTAGCAATGTCAGTGATTCCTTTGAATAACACAGGGGTGACCAGTAGGACTCTAACATAAACTAGATATTTATGCACATCTGGCCTTGAAGAGTGTTTGATGGCTCTTCCCAAGACAGTCAAGGTAAAGGCAGACTTGGGAATGTGAACATACTAGTTCTTACCTCATTACTTGTTACCTTGAATTGTTCATATGTGGGTACATATGTCACCACATGGACTAATGTAGGGTTTTAATTTTTAGGCAGAGTGTCATCTAGGTGCTATCCCCATCATCGGCTTCTAGGCAGTCATGCCCCTGGATCACTCCAAAGAGAAATGTACTGTCTGCAAGATTCCAAAGCTCTGTGATTGCAAGTCCCAACGACGTCCATTATCAACTGCGGGTCCAGATCCTATTCAGATACCTATTTATTATACCATCACTGGGCACCTAACTTCTTATGACTTAATTCCTTTATGTGTAAAAGAGAATGCTACAGTTCACTCTTCTCTGCTCACAGTGCTGGTGGGAGAATAAGCAAAGGAGTTGTCCGACAGAAAAATTGTATAAAAAGTTAATAGCAATAAGTTAACATGGGGCTCTATTTACTTGAGTGCCTACTTTTGTCCTAATGCTATAAAAATAGTGACCCAAACTAGAATTTTGTGGTGATCTATAGATTACCAATACACACTTCATACAAGCAGTCACATGGTAATGCATTTGAATGTACAGCAGACTGGGAGAAAATTGAACTCGTTTCTGTTGTTATGATTGTTACTGCAATATCATTATTTATTATTCTTTAATTAAATTATTCTTGCTGCAGCTTGAAAACCATGAAAACCCGGACAGATCGTCACCTTCCCTCGACTCATAGGATATCATTTTGGGGTTCGAAAGGAGCAATAATATAATGTAATTACTATTTTCAGTAGCAGTGAGGAATATCAACCCAAGAACCAGAAATTGACAGCATTTTGTTATGTCTGTCACCGCAGGCTATATCCAAGACTAAAAAACCAATAATGTCTTTCATAAAAGGGGTGGTGGGGGTTGAGAAATATCTGTTTATGACTCATTCTAGCAAGTGAGCACAGTCTGATACACATAAGCAGGAGGCTTTGCCTCCAAGGAAAATATGTTCTATGTTGCATTAACTCAGCTCAGACCCCAAATATCCCAGCCAGATCATCAATTAGAGCCTAAGTCAGCATTGGGATCATCAGCTGGACTGGATATCTCTTCCACACTAAATATCACTGTCATGGAGTCAATTCTGAACACAGCCATCCCTAAGGATGATGGAGAACTACCCCGTCCAGGTTCTGATCACAAAGTGGGCTTCTAAACGAACTTCCAAATGGGTATATGTAAGGCATTAAGGTTTGCATCCTACATCTGCCTATTTGGGAGTTCATTGCAGTTAACAAATAAGGTAGCCAAAACAGATACAAGGTGGTTCAAATCTTAGTAAAAAATATGCAACTTATATGATGCCGGATGTGATTCTAGAAATCTACAGTCTAATTGTACAAGTAAATAACTGCTACCTTGGGCCCATTTTTAAGGTCAGATTCTTCTTCCACTTGATCCCATCCACTAAGGGAAGTATTGTAGATAGGTATAAAGCTGCTGCTGAGTCAACTCCATGCTTGAACTGAAGAAGCCTTAAATTCAACAGAACTGAATGCGGCATGGCTCTGGCTCCTCTTCATCAGCAGCAGTGTGTTTGACTATTGTTTTAGCTGTTGGCCTGTCCTCCTCACCAAGGGTCTCTTTCCCCTCGCTGGTCCTCTGCACGATCAATGTGATGGTTCATTTAGCAATTGATCCTTGTAGATAATGTGTCCAAAGCAAGTCCAACAATGTTCTGTTGTGATCTGTAAGCTTTTCATTAAGTAATTTTTAGAAGTAGACCATCAAGCCTTTTTTTTTTTCATAATCTTTTTGAGTCTGGAAGTTCTGCTGGAACTTGTCTATCCTAATTTCTCAGCTGGTATTTGAAACACCAGCAGTGTGATTTCCTGCCTCTCTGCTACACAGAAATCATCACAGTATAAAAAAATGGAGAGACAGGTAATGGAAGAAAATAAATAGGGGAACAAGTTTCCTCTCTAAGACCATTTACTTTCCTTCTGCTCTCTGACCAGTTTTTCTGATTACCTGAAGAGACTCTCATCCCCTTACAGATTTTTTTCTCAGCTAGTTGTCCTAAATCAGTGGCTCTCAACCTTCCTAATTCTGGGACCTTTAACAGTTCCTCATGTTGTGGTGACCTCCCCAACCATAAAATTATTTTTGTTGCTACTTTATCAATGTAATATTGCTACTCTTATTAATCGTGCAGTCCTTGTTAAAAGAGTGTTGGACACACACCCCCAAAGGGGTTGTGACCCACAGGTTGAGAACTACTGTTCTAGACAGAGAATAATCACATTAATTTATTGACTGTTCATTCAGTTCTTCGGTCATTAAAGAAACATTTATTGTGTAATCACTATACTCTAAGAACCAGACTAGACTCTTGATGGTCCAAAGATTAACATGAAATGCCCTGCCTTTAAAAACTCAGCACCTAACATCATACTGAATAGAATACAGTTTGGTGGGTGACCGGGCTGGGTTTGCAGTGCCAGTTGGTAAGAGGGATGTAGTGCCAGGAACTGAGAGGTAAAAAAGCATTTTTAAAAGATGGTAAGGAATGATAATGCAAACTTTCTCAGTGTCTGGCCACTGCTTACATATTGCTTCTATTATTTACAAAACCACCAAATCAATGCCCCAAACTTAAGAACTAACTAATCGGATCCTATCTCAGTCACCCCTTTCCACCCAATCAGTATTTTGTACCTACTTGGTAATGTGCTTTGTGAATGGTACATGAAGCCTACCCTTGAGTAGTAGTTCACTACATAGCAGGCCACACAGTCGCTACACATGTAATTTCCACAACATTATGAAAGCACAATCAACATCGGAGGTGCAAGGGACATGCTACAAGTAGGAAAGGAGGTACAGAGTAATTCAATCTCTCCATAAGAATCAATAAATATTTCCCACTGCAGACCATATTCAGTTTTTAGAATTTGTAGAAGTTACACAGGAACGCCAGTGGCACAGTAGTTAAGTGCGAGTTTGCTAACCAAAACATCCATTTCCCTGCAGGACAAAAAAGTGACAGGCAGCATCTGTAAAGATTAAGCCCTTGAAAATGCACAAAGCAGTTTTAATCTCATCATATAGGGCACTGGTTCTCAACCTTTCTATTGCCATAATCCTTTCATACAGTTCCTCATGTTGTGGTGACCCCTAACTATAAAATTATTTTTGTTGCTACTCCATAACTGTAATTTTGCTACTGTTATGAATCATAATGTAAATATCTGATGTGCAGGGTGTATATTCATTGTTACAAATTGAACATAACTGAAGCATGCTGATTCATTACAAAAATAATATGTAATTATATATTGTGAAATATTTGTGTTTAATTACAAATAAATGAAATTTCATCTTGAAGCATGGTGTAGCATGGGTAAGAGTCTTAATATAACAACAGTAGACTACATTGCTACATTGTGTGACAGTATGCATAAAAAAACAACGTCAGGGCAAAGGTTGAGATGGCTTCTTTCTCACCAGTCCTGGCAATTTTTGCAAGAGTACAATGAGCATCATGCTTCACAAATCTACTTCTGTATTTAGACTTGATAACCAGCAAACTGCAAAACCCTGTTTCACAAAGATATGTTGACGGGAATGGAAAAAGAAGGTGCCACACAAAGTCTCAGACAGAACAGGACAACTGCAAACACGTGATCCAGAATTTTGTAACTGACATTGTAGACAAATCCGTTCTTGCTGCATCAACAGTTCTTGCTGTCAATAAGTTCAATGAATTCCTCTTGTGCTGTCTCAGGAACATCTTCAAATTTGACTGTGAATGGACTTCTGTCAAGTGCAAATGGGTTGCCAGATATATTTGGGAAGTACTGTGAAATTTCATCTGCAACCATGTGCAAGTGTTCTTTCACAGAAATTATCATCACAATCCTTTTGTCTGGTTCAATGCCAAGTCCTTCTAAAAAAACAGATAAGGTAGGCAGCATGTAAATTCTGTTTTCATCTTTTTTCTTGCCAAAGGTGAAACTTCATTTGGAATGATCAGGTCTTTTCAGACAAAATGAGGCATATTGCTTTTGGTCCTTGCAGTGATAAATTTAACTAATTCAAGATGGCAAAGATGTCAACCAAGTAAGATATTTTTTGCAGTTGACTTTTATCTCTGAAAAGTGCTTCAAACTGCAGTTTTGCTTTCTGATTTAAAAAAAGTTTTGAGTTTATCACAAAGTTTAAAAACACATTTAAAATGTTTTTCTCTCGACAGTCAACTCACTTCAGTGTGAAATAGCAGAGCATTATTCTGGGCATCCAACTCGCTGCACAATTGTGAAACCAGTCCACTGTTTAAAGTGATTGCCTTTACAAAAGTGACAAAACTTATGACTTTTCATTACTTCTTATAACTCTTGTGGCAGTGTCTTTGTTGCTAATATTTGCCAATGAATCGTACAGTGAATTCCAATAACTTTAGGTGATTCACTCAGTACCAAATTTTGAAATCCAGATCTATATGCGAGCATAGCTGGAGCACCATCAATGCAAGCACCACATACCTTTCCTCAAGAGACCTTTTGCTCTTTCAGAAATGAACCCATTGTGAAATCCATCACATGCAGTAGTTGTTGTTTCAAGAGGTTTGCAAAAAAGAAACTCACCTTTAAAGTCACCATTATTAATATACCTCATGTAAACACATAATTGTGAACAGCTTGCAACATCTGTAGATCCATCAAGCTGGATACTAAATATTGGAAGCGGAGCAGATTGAATTTCCTGGCATACTTGATCACGAATATCAGCAGGCATGTCATCTATTCTTCTTTGGACAGTGTCATTAGATATAGGAAATTGCACTCAGTTTGGCAACAAATTTATGTCCGATCATAACCCGAACAATGTTTTTAGCCACTAGCTTCACTGGCTTCAAAAGCTTCAATGGCTGCTACATTGTGTTTGTGGTACTTGCCACCAGTGTCGAATCTGGCTTTTTTGAGTCCATCAGCTTTGCTTCTAAAATAGGTGGTATCCTTGCTAGTAAAGCTCAGATGTTTGCTATCAAAATGGCCTTATAGTTTGTTTGTTTTCATAGATTCAGCTGATAGAACTTCATAACACATATCACATTGTGGTCTCTCAATTCCTACTGTAAGTATTGAGGTAAAGCCATACTATAAATTTTTCTTTTTTGAATGTTCTTCTCTACATGATCCATTGTCATGGGAAGATTTGCTAGTGAACATAACATATAAAATAGCTTTGTGAGCTGAGCCCTGGTGGCGTAAGTGGTTGAGTGCAGAACTGTGGCCTGCGGGCTTGGCAGTTCAAATCCAGTGGCGGCTCTCAGGAGCAGCGCTGGGTAGCTCCCATGACCACCAGAGGGCAGTGATGCCCCGGAAAAAAAAGAGAAAAGGAAAAAAATAGCTTTGATAATACAAAAAAAGGATACATGGCATAGTTCAGCCAATACCGTTCACTAAAGTCTCCTATGATTTACCATTATCTTTGTTGTTTTGTTTACATACCTGTTACTACCACGGGGGGGGCAGTATTCATATCAACCACGGCTGAATATTAAAAGACCAATCAGCATCCAGTTTAAGTGCCCATAGTACAGATATTTTTTCTTGTTGTTGCAGTAGTTGATGATTTTACATTTACCCAGTGATTATAATTCATAAATTATCATTTTACCTTTAATGCTTTCTTTTCAACACAGCAGCTGCTTTCCACACAGTACGTGCTCTCTAGACATGGGTGACTGGTCCGCCTAAGTACATTATGGTGTCAACCCTGTCATGCATGGGCTTGGTTCAGTTTGATGTCAGAATGTCAGAGTACTAACTTGAAAAGATTATGAAGAAGAAGAATGTTTGGTCATTCTGGGCTCAAATTCCCACATGGTCAACATCCTTGGAATTGAGTGGGGTGTCTTGTTAAATGGAGATGTGTTGAACTTCACAGGCTTCATTTACTTACCTACTTAATCTCTTAAGTAAATAAATTTGAGATCTCTGATGGATCATAGAAACCAATCTAGATCTATATGCTAGAAATAATGGGTGGAGTTAGTAAACTGTATGCAATTATCATTTATTTCTGTTTTTGCCCATTTTAAAATCAAACTGTCTATTTGCTATTTTGTAACAACGATCTCACATGTTTTGAACTTGTTAGCGAGAGCTGTTCCTGGAAAATGACATCATGCTTGAGTAAAATAGGAGGAAGAGGGAGAGGAAGAGGAAGGCCTGCACCAAGATAGACTAATGCCAGAACTGCAGCAAAGGGCTCACACATGACCACAGTGGTGTGGGTGGTGCAGGACTGTGCTTCCTGCTGCTGCACACTGTAGCAGGTATCGATTGAATAGGGTGAGCATCATCTGAAGTACAAACTAGATGTTGGTCATCAAAGCAATACAAAGAGACATGTTAAAATTGCAATAAACATAAATTCGTCCTAGAGAGAGAGAGAGAGAGAGAGAGACCTCATGCACCTGTCAAAGAGACCATGTGTCCCACCCACCTCTATTCATGTTTGGTCCCAGCTTCTCCTATGGCATCCCATAGAATTCTGGTTTTAATGCATGTACATAGACTGGTGCTAGGTCCCATCAGAGATGTCGGAGCCCCCATGCTACTGTGATGCAATGATGTACTGACTGTTAGAGCCCAAAGGGAAACACCTGACCTCTAATGGCAAGGAATCAAGTTTTGCTTTCAAATGATACTATATCCCATGAACTGACAAACCCGACTGAAATGGCATTCTTGGGTCTTGGTGCCTAGATTGGTCCCATTCCCTGAAGTTAGATCTGAAATCAAATTCATCTGAAACCACCCCAGTAATCATCTACAAGGGGGCTTGAAAGTTCATGGGAAAATGGAATTGAAATATAATGGATTTTTCCCATCAAGCCTCTTCATAGATCATTTAAAATTTCCACCATCTCTTTACTGAAAAAATCAGGTGGGTGCGCTGACTGTGCTCCCACAAAACAGCAATCCTCTGAAGTCCTTATAAAAACTTTCAACATTTGAAGAGAGTGGCAAAGCTTGCTTGCTAAATTTGGTTTTGCTCACCTCTATTTCCTTAGTAGGTCTGATTAAGCAAATAGTCTGATTTACATGGCTGATTTCAGTGCATCCACAAAGTTGAACAATATGTACTAAATCCACTATCACACTTCTTTACAAGAGCAATGCAACGAGTTTTCCCTAATGCTTTGCCTCTTTAATTACTTTTTTTCAAAATCAGTTTTTTCCTTGAGGTAAGGGATTGGAGTATGGTTTGTGTCTTTTCCTTTTCAGTGCAAAAAGAACAGTAGAATAGCAAGTGAATTGAAGCCAAGAAATCATTTTATTTTTAATGATTCAATGAATCATTATATAATATAAGGGAAATAAATGTCTCAAGGTGTAGAAAACTAATTGAAATAATGAATTTCTTAAGGAACAGTTTTAAAATTCTCAGTGAGGATAGAATACTTCTGTAAATTACAGAGATCCTGAAAATTCATGCTGATTAATTTTCCTTGAGTATACTTGTTCATTGTAATATTGGTCTAGACTATGTATTGGAGCTGCCAATTTGGAGGATTTTATGTAAAACTTCAAACTCTATGACTGCTAAACTCAACAGAAGAATAACGAAAAGACCAAAGTTGTGTCTGTAAGACCTTGAAGAGTCAAGAAAAGTTCAGTTGGCCCATTTTTCCTTGGACCATTTTTGCTAGAAGCAATAGGACCCCACAAAATGTTGCTCCCACAATTCAAAATTTGGTCCTAATGAGTAATTGAATTGGATCAACTTAATAGATGTCACCCTAAAAGAGAACACGAAAAGAATTTATTTTCATCAATTAAGAAAAAGAATCCTCACTAGATAATATATGACAGTAATGGTATAACTTTTAGCTCTCATACATGACAGCTCATGATGTTAAACTGCCATGAAATGTAAATATCAGTAAGACATTTCTAAGATTTCCTTTTCTTTCTAAGGACAATAATTTGAACTCATATTTCTTTAGAGTAGTCTTGCAGTTTCAACTTTGCTCAACTTTGTTTGTTATGTTTAGCTTTAATCTTGCTTTTCATATTCATAGTAAGTTGAGCTGAATGGCATTAAAAGAACTTCCTTCTCCTATAAAATATAGTGCACCCAACAATTCAAAGTATTTGCTCAACTTGATGTGAATTTTGAAATCAGGACAGCCACACTCGCGATGCCAGCTAGTGAAATAGTTGCTTTACCATATCTCTAAACATGACTAATTAAGAGGGGGGGAATAGAAGGCCATCTGGAAACTATTTAAAATAAGATAGTCACACACACACACACACCCCAATAACAACAACAACTCATAGTGACCCTGTAGGGCAGGGTACAACTATCGCCGTGGGTTTCTGGGACTGTCACTCTTCACAGGTATAGAAAGTCCCAGCTTTCTTCCATAGAGTGGCTGGTGACTTCAAACTGCAGAGTTTACAGTTAGCTCACATACAACTATGATGTCACCAGGAGTCCTTGTATATGCTAAGGGCTTGAAAAAAAATTTTCTCATTCTCTTTTTCACTTTCTTTCATTAATATATGTGGTTTTACAAATAAGAATTTAGATTTATTTACAAAAAAAATGGGCACAATGAGTTCTCATCTGCCAGCAACTGGAGAAGGCCATCTGGAAGAACAGTGTGTGCGTGAGTCAGTAGATCCCAACAGCTGGCCTCGGCATGCAAGCCTTCTGCGACGCTGCTGCGTTGCTCTATTTCTAAACACGCCCTTGTGTCTTTAAATAAGCTGCTGTCTTCTGGATTTCCAACGCATCTTGGATTTAGTTGTCATCTGACACTCCAAACTGAAAAAGGGAAAAAGATCCAAACTCAAAAAAGAGCGCTAATTAGGTGAAGGAGTTGAAAGGCTAAAAGGTTTTTTTATAATGAAGCATTCAACACCTATATTTCAAAGAGGAGGAGCCCAGGCACCTGGAAAAACAAAACGGGTATCTGGATTGAGAAAGATGAGAGTGAGCATTAGGTGATGTAAAACCTGAAAACTGTTTGGATTGCTCGGAGAGCTCCAGTTGGAGTAGCTCAGAGAAATCGGTGGCTAGAGCCTTCTTTTAAAGCACAGCCTAAGATAATTCGAGAGAATTTTTGACTCTTTCCCTCCAGCTGGCTGGCAGGTCCCATGGCACCTCGGGGAAAGCCACGGCATCAGGATTTCAAAGGAGAATTGAAATACACAGCTGCCTCAAGAAGGGTCTTACTAGGGCTTGGCTGGACCTGTGGGAGTAGCTGCATGCCAAGGCATCCTGCCTCATGTCAGGCCTCTCTGTGCCATCTCCGGTTACAGAGACATTTCAGGGAGCAGAAGCCTGGGCAGTCATCTTTTTCATCAATTAAAAAGGGCCACTTTTATTCACAATAAGCAATATAAGGTCCTGTGGGCCAAAGGGCAAAAGGCCTGATGAATGCAAGAAATTTCCTAATTCCTTTCAGCGACTATGTTTCCACACATCTGCTGAGAGGTCATCCTGAGACAGGTCCCTCTGACTGCGCAGAATTTGGATTTGAAAAAGCTATTAGCCATTTTTCCCCTTTCTTTTGGGTTGAGCCTCAATGGAGCCCAATTTAACAATGGAACCCAACACAGTGATGGCCAGTACTCTCTATTCTGCAGGGGGGAAAAAACCCAGAAAATCATTAAGACCATAAATATAGTAAACCTGAAGGTGCAGTTAAGGCAGACAGAATATTTTCCCCTACTGATATCAAGAGAATAGAGAAGTCTCACAAAGCATGGAGTGGTTCCTGAGGAAATGGGAACCCAAAGCACTCTCAGAGAAAGAATTAAGCCAGTAAATACATTCAATGCCACTTTTAAGACCAGTGCTTTGCAAACAAGGAAGAAAATTAAAAGTGTAAGATGTAGTACTTAACATCAAATGATTTATAGGACAAGAAGTAGAAAGAAAAATGGAGGTGGGGTACAGGGCTATCCACTGGAAGGTTTGATCAGTTGTTTAAATTGTTGCATGCAAAACCAATAATCTGATATGTAAACTCCCACCTAATTCACAAATAGAATTTGGCATAAGTATGACAACCCGTTTATAGTAAAAGAAAACATTGTCAAGTCCCATTCCATTTAGAAGATTGTTAGCATGCTCAAACCTATATGTACTTTGAGTGACTTCCAGTCTAGTCGACTTATCTTGAAGCATGACGTTTGATAAGAATACGTTGTAAGTCAAAAGAATTTCCTTGTCTAATTTTTGAAAGGAGATTGCCAGATTGTTCTCCTTATTCTGTATTAATCTGAAAGTGTGTTTGTCTAGGGGCGGTCCTGCTGGTATTTGAAATACCAGTGGTATAACTTGAAGCATCAGAGCATGTGCAAGACATTCCACTCTGACAAATTAGCAGAGACAAGACAAGGGGACTGCAATTCCCATGTTGCTTATTTCCTTTTCTCCACAAATCCTTTGAAGGTCACTTGTACACACACACACACACACACACAATGGTGTTGGATAAGTGTTAGACTGTTAACTGAAATGATGGCAGCTCACACCTACCAGTCATTTCATGGGAGGAAAATGAGGTTGGCTGGTTGTGGGCAACAGAACTGAGAAGAGAGCGTATGCGGACAAATTCTCTACACTTACAGTTGAAGGAGTCTGGGAGGCTGGGACTGTTGTGGAGGGAAGCCTTCATGTTCATGAGTTAGAGATGAATTCCAGTCACAGTCTCCTAACGAAAGCTATTTCCCACAATGTCCTTCCCCTAATAATGCCAACTTTAAGATGCTCCTTACAAGCATGTGGTTGCTAATACAGTCTTGAGGGCTATTTGAAAGCTATCTACTTGAAGGTTGTCTGCCATCAAGAGTGATCAGACTCTATTTTCTGTCTCACCCTCAGGATAGCCAACTCCCTTCTGATTAGGATCATAGATTGTTCCCCTGGAAAAGAGCTCAGGGACCCTTCAGGTCAAGCCAGCATATTTGCCCTGGAAATGACCTATCTTGTTTTATATATACCTTCCTGCTACATGTATGTCCCTTCCGGTTATGCATGTATATGACATACATGCCCAAGAGAAAATATTCACCTCTCCCTCTTGATCCTGTCATGGAAAGGGGTTAGCCTTTGCGTGCCTTGTCTGATGTTTCTTTGATTTACCCTTCAACTACACAACTGCTCTTTAGGACCCATTTGTTCATGGAGGTCGGTTCCCACATCTCATCCTGCAGAGGGCTATCCATATATTGGACATCCATATATGAATCCATTTGATGAAAGTGGGCTGTGTTTGGTTTGGTGGATTATATATATATATATATATATATATATATGTGCATGGGTATACAGATATAGGTCGAATAAATACTGTGAGTGTTCACCCATGTGAATGGATAAAGGAGAAGGTAATGCAAAGTAAGAGAGATCATCAACAACAACGACAACCTGTATTGCTATAGGATCGTACAAGCCTCCATTAAGCAAAAAAGTAAAACTGCAAAGCTATTATTTCTCCACATATCCTCTACTATATACTCTTGAAAATGATGTTTCCATTTCTCTAACTCTTTCCTGAAGTATCCTTCACTCTCTGATATGGACCAAAGACTCCATCTTTAATATTTTCTATCTTTGCTTGTGGCAATCTGTAGACAGAATAAAATGGAAGAGTTGGCATCCATAAAGGATACAAATCCTGATACTTTTAAGTATTCTGTGAGTTTAGGAAACAAAAAGGAGTCTGAACGGGTGAGATCAGGGCTGTAGAATTTGGTAAGATTTCCCCTCTCTGTAAACAGATGTTCCTACCCTTAAAGAGTAAGCAAGTGCAAAGACTCTTTTGTGGTTTTATTCCCCTCACCAATGCAGTATTCAATTTTATTAATTTTTTTCATAATAGCCCCCCATGACCAGTCTGTGTGTGCTTTGAGAAAATATTTTAAAATATGCTTTGGGGGCCGAGCCCCAGTGGCATAGTGGTTGAGGGTGGGACTGAGGCCCATGGGCTTGGCGGTTCAAATCCAGCAGCGACTCTCCAGGAGCAAGGCTGGATAGCTCCACGGCCACCAGACGGCAGTGATGCCCCTCCCCCCACAATAAAATAAAATAAAATATGGCTTGGAAGCCTCAAACTCCCGCCTTCAATCTAACTGGCCCTGGAAACCGCCTTCTAAGTGCTGCTAAGATTCTTTTTAGCTTTAGAGATAAAACTAAAAGCACCTCTTGTGAGGTGAAATTGCTAACTACAGGCTCTTTTATTTGTCTTTCACTCTGACACAAGACTTGAGTGGGGTTATGCAAAGAAGGGGGTGCTGTCATTGTTCTTAGGTGTCATCAAGTAGTTTCTGACCCTTCGTGACACTGCACAACTGAAAGAAGCACCGTCCAGTCACACTTGCCCCCCTGCTTGAGTCCATTGTTGTGACCACCTCACCAACTCATTTCTGTGCAGGCCTCTTTCATTTTCCCTGCCCCCCTCTTTTACCAAGCATGATATCCTTCTTCGGGAACTAGTCTCTCCTGATGACATGTCCAAAGTAAGTAAGATGAAGCTTCACCATCCTATCCCCTAAGGAGCACTCTGGCCATACTTTTTCCAAAATAGATGTATGTATCTTTTTTGCAGTCTGTGGTGCTTCAATACTCTATACCAGCACCACAGCTCACAGGCTTCGTTTCTCCCTTATTCAGTGTCCAACTTTCACATGCATAGGGGGCAACTGAAAATGCCATGGCTTGAGTCAAGTTACCTCGGTCCTCAAAGTAACATTCTTACTTTTCTAGATTATCAAGAAGTCTTCTGCAGCATATTCATCCAATGTAGCATCTTTTTGATCCCTATATTTCTTTTTATTTATTTCTTATCCAAATCATTTTGTTAGAAGCTAATCCAGACTTCATATCTTCATATTTCAGTCACTCTCTTTAGATCTCTCGACTGACACTTCTATCCTTGACCACTTCCATCTTTTCTCTAGTTTTCATGATGTCACCTATTGGTCTAGTTGTGAGGATTTGGGTCTTCTTTCCCTTGAGCTGCAATCTGTACAGAAGGCCACAGTCCCTGAACTTCCTCAATAAGTCCTTCAAGTCCTCCTCACTTTCTGCAAGCAAGACTGAAATCAGATGTAGGGGACTCTAACTCTAGAATTGACCTCTTTCATCATTCCTTTGTTGGTAAGAGAACCATCTCAGAAGCAGAAGAGAGAATTCCCAAGGCCATCAAGGGAAAAGAGCCTCTAGTGGAGCACATTTGCGCTTCCCTCCATGACTGAAGCTGGGGAGGCAGCAAAGGCTCTACTGCATTGAAAACAGAGGCTGAGACAAGGAGACCATGAGACAGAACAGAAGAGCAGGACTGAAATTATGAGACCTAGGCAGAGCAGAGGATAGAGGATAGGTGCACAGATGGAAATAGAAGCTAAGAAACCATGTGACTGAGAGACTGAGAGCCGGAAAGCGGTATCTGGCTGCCAGCTGAGAGCAGTTGTTGTGAACCAAAGGCTATATCCTTAGTGGTCTTTCATCCTGGCTTGTGGTAACCTGTTAATTTCTGAAATCAACCCTCCAAAGTCTGAATGTTGCCTGTGAGATCTTTGTGGCCATTGCAACAAATTATCAAACCAAGCAAGAATGTAGTGCACTGGAGGAGCAGTTAGTGGCAGATTAAAGGAAGATGGAGGGTGGAGGTTTTTGAGACCGCTGTTCCCTGGCCTTGGGGCTGGTGGGGAGCACATTCGCTTTCACTCTTCTAGAACCAAGGGAGACAGATGTGGGTCCCACGATATTTCCTCATACTCTAAGAAACATGCATTGCTGAGAGAACTTGTCTGCAGCCACCCGATGGTAACAGAGACATGATTAAGCATGTTTTGTTTGGAATAAGCCTCTGCATATATCATCTACATATGTTCTATTACAGGGTCAGCTGTCAAACTCATCCCTCGTTCCATGGAAGAAAGATGAAGGCACTCATTCAGAAAATTTATATATGGTCACTGTGATCCTGTTGGTCAGTGAGTTTGGGGTTTGTAGGAACTGGAACACTAAAGCAATAAGTTTTTGAATTGATGTCAAATATTCTATTATGTGCTGTTTATACTGATGGGTATTTCACATAAATTTCTTTTATTTTAACATTTACAATAATCAATTAGGTATTTGTATCCATTGGACAGATTCAAACACACACACACAAAGGGTGGTGATGTTGCTAGGGGGACATGTTTTCTAAGTACAGGGCTAGGATTTGAATCCAGGTTTAACCATTTAACAGTGAGGGATAGGGATTTATTCTTCTTCAAAAAGGATGTTTCTTCTCCTTGGATAATGTGCTCTTTGTGGCTTATCTTGTTTCTTCTTTCATACTACTCTGTGCCAAGTTTTCATCTCATAGCCTTATGATTGGCATATATGCGATGTGGTTACATTTATTGCAGCTATCTTTTTTATGTCTGCTTGCAATGTTTTCTTGGGAAGAAACAGGATCTGCTTAAACAAATTAAATCGACCCTAAAGCTCATGTTCTTGCTGTTGTATTGTGCCCTACATTAAAATAACATTTTCTACAACAAAATCAAAAAGCAGAACATGATTTGTTACTCTCTCTCTCTCTCTCTCTCTATATATATATATATATATATATATATATATATATACACATATATATATGAACTTCCTATCTCTAAAAGGGGGGTAGAGAGGGAGGAGTAGGAGATAGATACCATAGCAGAGAAGAATGGAAAGGTGCATTCACTTTGAGATCTTCAGAGACAGAGACTGAAAGACCCAGGGTTCTTCACGCACTAGAGAAACAAGATAGGAACATGTTCTGACTTTCCATGTGCCAAAGGAGGAAAGGAGAGGAGATGAGCAGAGCTCAGTGCGAAATTAAAAGCAAACACACAAAAGCAATTCAGCTTTGCTGCATTGTCTTCAGAATCATTTAAGTTTCGGTACGTGTGTGTGTGGAGGAGGGTTGTGTGTGTGGGGGGGGGGTCTCTATTTTTTGCTATAAGGATCCCAAATGATACACTGATAATGCAGTCCACTGCTAATTGAACTGTCAAAGGTGGAAACTTAGATACCAGTTGAATTAAACTCAATACTTCCTTACCTTTCAGAGCTTTTTTGCTTGCTTGTTTGTTTCTTTCCTCACTAAGAACTCTGAATTTTAAGGCAAAATGACAAGCTGTTCTCTGGAAAAGAACCACAGCAGCTTCTTTCTCCCCTCGCCTGAATGCTTGCTCACTGAGAACTTGCACTCTCGGTGAATTCACCTTAAAAACCAAATCCTCTCTGGGTCTGAATGTTAAAGGAAACTTGTGGCAGGCTGAAATGCTTGTTAGGTGACCACCCAGATTTACTGCTTGTCGGTGGAAGCAGGAGAAATGCGGCAATAAAGAGCCGGTTGACTTTGGCCACTGACACCTGGGGACTTGGTTCACAGGAAAAAGGGGAGACAAGAGTGGGTTTACTGGTCTGAAGTTCATGACCCAGCATGGGGGAGGTAGGCATGTTGAGAATTTGTTGGGTCCTTGGTCTAAAGGAAGGCAACCAATAGCCACCGTGGTGAGGCTAAGTGGAAAAGCCCACATTGAGTTGACCAGAACCCGATCAGAGGAAGAGAAGCGATTTAAGTCTGTGAACTGGTGCATATCGCTGCTGACTTTATGGATGGCCTGTCCTGATTTGACTTTGCTAATGGACACACACTTCACGAGTTTCCAACTGGAATGAAGATTCTTCACGTTGAAAGATATGATGTTTCCTTATAGCACTGGGTTGGTGTAAGTGGGCAATATAGAAATTAGATACCCAAAATGGGGGAATGAAGGCATGAGGTAGTTTGGCTTGCAAACTCTTATAGGTGGTAGAATATACATTCATAGGATTATAGAATCAAGGTGGAGATATTTTGTAACTACAATTGTAAGGCACAGGATATCTATTGTTTTGTTCACTCATAGAATGTTATTTTCAAACGATGGTGAAACATGTTGATTTATATGTATTTTAGTTTTATCCTGTTAGATATAAAAATTATTTTATTGTTTATTTGAGGGTTACATATGGTTACAGAGTTATGTGAAAGTATAAAATTAACAAGGAGTAGTCTGTGACAGTCATGTGCTTATGTTAATTTTATAATTGAAATGTAGGGGTGGAGCCTGACCTGTTAATCTGGAGATAGCCATTGAGTAGCCGATGAGGTCTCTGTGTGGGCATGGCTTTCACCTGAGACTCCTGGGAAATCTCGCGGTATTTCCCTTGTGAAGATGAGAAGCTATCTTCCCCAGTTTTTGGGAGTTAGTTTCAGAGATGATTAACCACAGGCAACACAGAATGGTGGCAGCTGGGAGGCTGGGGTAGCCAGTGGAGAGACCACACGGCTTAGCCCTGATGAAGACAGACCTCTGAAGCTGGGGTGGCATGCTATTGATGGACCTGAGCCCTGGAAGCGAAGAGTCATGGGCTCCTGCCAGCGCCAGAATTCTGCACCTACTGACCTGTGACTTCCTGAGTCGGAAGCAGACTTTATAGACTGATTTCGGCATATGGGTTATTATTGGACTTATGACTTTGCACTGGACTGGATTGGGATGCCTTCTTAGGGTCACATTTCTTTTGTATATAAATCCTTTCCTTATACCTATATGCGTGTCTCTGAAATTTGTTCCTCTAGTCTATCCGAACTAACTCATCCCCCCAGGTCATATTTTTTCTATATCTAATCCAATCTTTTATCTCAAAAGTGGCTGAATTTAAAACATATCCTACACTGATAAACTTCAATAAGATAACAAGGAAAATTTTATTCCAAAATGACTTTCTAGCTACTCATTTTTAAGTGTAGGATTCCAACATATATTTTAGGACACAATTCAGTCTCCAAAGAGTAAAATTCAATCAATACCCATTGGCGACCTTCGGAAAACTATAGGTGAAACTAGCTCTCTCTTCAAACATGGCAATATAAAAACCAGCCACCCCAACCCAGTGCCTGAATTGTGTGCTGCCCAGCAAGGCTGACAAGGCCATCTCACCCTGTCCTGCCATCTCAGTCTCCTACTCCCTTTGAATGGAAGCGCAATGAAGCATTTTGTAAATCAAAGCATAAATCAAACTTTATCATTTTAGAAAGGAACTCTGTTGTAATTTTATAGTTACAATAACTTTCTTGGTGTTTTCATTACTTGGAGAGCATGGAGAAAGGGAAAAGGGCAAGTGGATTCTGGGATCATTAAAGTCATCTGCCGAGTCTGTGGAATGCCCCTGAGATGCATGAAATTGCTTCCAGTAATGCACGCTTTGTCATGTTTTGTTGCCAAACCTATTAGTGACTCTTCACTGTTTCTTATCAGTCTGCCACTTGCTATAACAATGAGCTCATTTCAGCCAGGGTATTTGGAACAATATTATTAGTTGTGGAAAACAGGTTAAGGGAGAGCCTCAATGTTTCGGGAAAGTCACATTTACAAGCTGAGAATAGGTAAAGGTGAAATTATTTGCAGTGAGATTTGCTCATTAACTTCCATCTC
>PVJH01017510.1:0-47606 GCA_004026705.1 Nesogale talazaci | reverse complement strand
GAATCCAAGAAGAAGTCACCAAGGCACATAGGAGTTAAACTATCCACCTTTGAGGAAGAGGAGATAATCATGTGAGTGCTAAGGGAAAACTAGCAATCCCATATGAAGTCTCCCAAATAAAAATATACTCAGACCTATCAGCAAACTATGAAGAAGAGGAGTGGAGTGGCATATTCCAAAAATTGAAGGAAAATAATGTCATCCAAGGATACTATATGTAGCCAAATTATCTATTAATATAGGTGGAGAAGAGTCTTCCCAGACAAAGAAAAGCTGAAAGAATATGTTAGAAGGAATGCAGCTCTACAAAAGATCCTTGCAAACCCACTATGGGCATAAGAACAAAACTCACAGAGCACAAATAAGAGACCACCATATGGAACAACCCTACCAAGAGGGCAACAAAGAGAAAATAGCCCCAAAGATAGCATTAGCTTAAGGGTGGAGAGAAGTCAAGAATGAAACACAGACACATGTGGACACACGCATGCATGGCACACTGATAAGAAAGGGAGATAGACAAACACCCAACACAAAAGGTATAAGATGACATCACAGAGTCCACAGATGGTTTTAATAACCCTGAATTGAATATCAATGGACTTAACTTGGGTATTAAAAGACTGAGACTAGCAGACTGGATTAGAAAACACAACTCCATCAATCTACTGCTTACAGGAGACACGTCTGAAGACTATAGACAAATATAGAGTGAGAATCAAAGTCTGGAGAAAAGCATACCAAGAAAGCAGTAATTCAAAAAGAGCAGGGTTGCAATCCTAATCTTGAATAAAATTGACCTCAAAGTGCAAACCATAAAAAGATATAAGGAGGACCATGATATAATGATCAAAGGAACTGTAGACAAATAATCACTAAGCACTGTAAACATATATTTCCTGAACAACAGACCTGCTGAATGCATCAATGAAATGCTCCAAAAGATCAAACAAGCCTCCTACTCCCACCAGAGGTCAATGATGCCCCCCAAAACAACAACAACCAAAAAAGATCAAACAAGATAGCACATGCTCAGCAGTCATAATAGGTAACTTCGATACACTGCTCTCTGAGACAGTTAGATCACAGAAATGGATACTCAACAAAGAGTCTAGAGATCTAATAACTACAATTAGACAATTTGACCTGATAGATATTTAGAGAGCTCTTTACCCTAATACAAAAAGAATCACATTCTTTTAGTGTCCACATGGCACATATTCAAAGATAGACCACATGTTGGGGTATAAGTCAAATATGCACAAATTTAAGCACATTGTAAGACTAGAATCCAAAAAAAGGAATATCAAGAAAACAAGGACAGACAATTGGAAGATGAATAACTCTCTGGTGCACAAGGAGTGTGTACCAGCTCAGATCAGGGATGAAATTACGGTATTTCTAGACCCCAATGAGAACGAGAACATGATATACCAAAACGTATGGGACACAGCAAAGGAAATAATCAGAGAAACTTTCATAGCAATACATGCACAAAAGAAAAAGAAAGAGGGACTTATGATTGATATGCTGGAACAAAATTTTCAGAAAATAGAGCAGAATCAACAAGACAATACAACTAAGAGAAAAATAAGAGGAAAAATAAAAACCAGGGCTGATACTTAAGGGAGGGAAAATAAGAAAAGAATGGAAAAGAATAATCCTGCTGAAAATTGGATCTTTGAAAGAATAAATAGAATTGACAGACTGCAGCCAAACCAAACCATGAAAAGGAAGAAACAAACTTCAATATCAAGGATGAGATAAAAGTAGGGACATTACAACAGACCCTAATGAAATCAAAAGGATAATTACATAGTACTATGAAGGACTACACTCCAAAGAATTCAACAGCCTAGAAAACAGACAAATTCTTGGAAAAACAACCCCTCCCTAGACTATTCACGATGGATGTCAAGAAGCTCGACAGACCCATAGCAATAGAAGACATAGACAAGGTTATCAAGGGATTATGAACAACAACAACAAATCCCCTGGAACAGACATCTTCACAGGAGATTTCTACCAACCTCAAGGAAGAACTTACACCAATCCAACACAAACTCTTCCAGAACATAGAAAAAGACGGCAGACTCCCAAACTATTTCTATGAAGCTATTATAATTCTGCTTCCAAAACTGGGCAGGGATCACAGAAGAATTGAGAACTACAGACAAATATCCCTAATGCACTTATTAGCAAAAATCCTTAACAGAATACTGGCCAATAGAATCCAAAAGTATATGCAACCAAAAATTAAACTCTTACCACAATCCATACATACACATGTATGTCTTGTATGTCGAGAACATTTGTACATTGGTTGCTCTCATCATTCCCAAAAGATTTGCTTTCTACTTAACCCCTTAGTATTAGTTCCCCTCCCTCCCTACTCTCCCTTCACTCATGAACCCTTGATAATTTATAAATTTTTTTTTCATATCCTACACTGTTTGATTTTTCCCTTCCTATGAGTCCCCAGTAAAATAATTTTAAAAACAAACAAAAAATAAAAATATGTGGTTTGGCATTGGTGCACCTTAATACTTAAAGTGATATGTTTGCGCTATTAACCCTTCAAAGAGATCATGTGTAACACATTTGCCCCAAGCAGAATGCTGTTTGAATTATTGACTGTTTTCATGGGTATTGGTTGTGGGTCCAAGTAAAATGAAATCCTTGACTTCAAAATAAACAAATCAATAATTCATCATGACCAGGGATGCAGGAATGATTCAACATACAGAAGACCATTGGGATCATTTGCCACATTGACATGAAAAACTATAATAACCACGTGATCAATAGATGCTGAAAAAGTATTCAACAGTATCCAATACCAATTCCTGTTTAAGACACTCAAGAAGAGAGTAATGAAAGGAATATTCCTCAATATTATACAAGCTATATATGAAAAGCCAACAGTCAACTGGGCAGTCAATGAAGAAACAATGAAAACAATCCCACTGAAAAACAGGACCAGACAAGGATGCCTCTTGTCCCCACTTTTATTTAAAATCATACCAAAGGTCTTAGCTAATAGCGTAAGGCATAGTAAAATATCAAATGTATTTGCCAGGTCAAGGAAGAGGTGAAACTATCATTATTTGCAGATAATATCAAAAGCTTCACAAGAGCAGTACTAAAAGCAATAGAGGAATATGGCAGAGTGGCAGGATTCTAGATCAAAAGTCAGAAGTCTGCCAAACTGCTGTACACATCAGATAAGACCACAAAAGAGGAAGTAAAGAATGCAGTACTCTATACCATAGCCAAACACAAATTGAAATATCTAGGGATATACCTGAGTAAAAAAAAAAAACCCAAAAGATTTATATGAGGAAAACTATAGAACATTATTACAAGAAAGCACGGATGACCTCAACACTTGCAAGAATACCCCATGTTCATGAATTGGAAGACTCAATATACTAAAGATGTCAGTTCTGCCGAAGGCACTATATAAGTTTAATACAATCCCAATACAGTTACCCTCGTCTTTCTTCAAAGAAATGGAAAATCTGGTTACCAACTTCATTTGGAGAGGGAAAAAGTCCAGAATCAGCAGAGGAAGTACACAGTGGGAGGACTTGCTTTACCTGACTTTGGCACATATTATATAGCCAAAGTGGTCAAAACCACCTGGCATTCCTATAATGACAGATATTCAGACCAATGGAAAGTAGCTGACACGCCAGAAATACAATCATCAGCATGCAGATAACTGATCTTTGATAAGGGTTGAAAAAATATCAAGTGAGAAGTGGCTGCCATCTACAACACGAGATGCTGGAACTCTATGCACAAGAATAAACTCAAGGTGGATAACAGACCATGATGTAAACTCCCAAACTTGTCGGGCCATCATTGAGGAAATTGGGACCAACCTGATCAGAACTTTAGCACAGTTCTGAGCAATCAGAAATAGGGAAGGGCACAAATACAGATGAGTCACAAATTGACAAGTGGGATGTACTCAAGATAAAACACCTGTGTGCAATGAAGGAAATCACCGAGAGGAATAATAGAGCCCATGGACTGGAAAAAACATCCTTAGCAATGACACATCAGACAAAGTTCTTTTACTGAAATCTGCAGTACTCTGCTAGTTTCCAAAAAGAAGAAAAGTATTTGCGCAATGAGAAGGTGGGAAAAGGACCTGAACACAAGTTTCACAAGGGCAGAAGACAGAAGTCCAATAACCACATGCAAAAATGTTATAATCACTCGCCATAAGAGAAATGCAAATCAAAACAAAGATGAGACACCACCTGATACCCTCAAAAATAGCCCAACTAGAATCCTGCCACTCTGCCATATTCCTCTATTGCTTTTAGTACTGCTCTTGTGGAGCTGTTGATATTAGCTGCAAATAATGATAGTTTCACCTCTTCCTTGACCTGGCAAATACCTTTGATATTTTACTGTGCCTTACGCTATTAGCTAAGACCTTTGGTATGATTTTAAATAAAAGTGGGGACAAGAGGCATCCTTGTCTGGTCCTGTTTTTCAGTGGGATTGTTTTCATTGTTTCTTCATTGACTGCCCAGTTGACTGTTGGCTTTTCATATATAGCTTGTATAATATTGAGGAATATTCCTTTCATTACTCTCTTCTTGAGTGTCTAAAACAGGAATTGGTGTTGGATATTGTCGAATACTTTTTCAGCATCTATTGGTCACATGGTTATTACAGCTTTTCATGTCAATGTGGCAAATGATCCTAATGGTCTGTAGGTTGAACCATTCCTGCACCCCTGGTACGAATCCCAATCAGAAATCAACAAGTGTTGGAGGGACTGTGGTGAGATTGGAACTTTCATCCACTGCTGGTGAACCTGTAGGTTATGTACAGCCACTATGGAAGTTTACTTAGCGATATGGGAAACAGATGGAAATTGAGCTTACAATCCATACAGAGCATATACCCAGAAAAGGCAAGAAACAAACCACAGCCAGACATCTGTGCTCCAATGTTCATCACAGCCCAGTTCACAATTGCAATGAGTTGGAAATACCCAAATTTCCATTAACAAACAGATGCAAAAATTGTGGTACATACATACAATGGAGTATGACGAAGCCCTAAAAAGCAGGATGAATGAATGAAGCACATTCCCACATGGGAAGAATGGAAGAAATTATGCTAAGTGAAGGAAGCCAAGCACGAAATGAAAAGAGCAACATGAATCCACCGAAGTAAGCTTAAAAATGCAAAAGGGGCATAGGGGAAAAGCTAACCATACACATCCATTCCTGGGGTGAGATCCAGGTCATATGGCAAAGGCCAGACCAAACCCAGGAATACAGAGGGTAGCCAACTAAAAGGAGGGAGTGGTGGTGGAAGGGGGAAAAAAAGAAATAAGTAGTGGGAGAACAGGGGATTATGATCCCCCCAAGGGGAGGGTATTGTTTATATCTCCACAGAAAAAGAGGGACCAGACATCAACCTGATGCTCCAAGATGTGAATGCAACATACCACAATGAAGTAGGTAACCAATGAGACGTCAGAGGGGCCAGCCCCAACCCCAACTACAGAGACAGCACCCCCCTCGCCCCAGAAGAACTCACTTCAGAGGACAGCTCAGGGAGAGGGACATGTCTGATCAGAGGACACAGGAGCAAATGAAGGGGGAGAGAGGGGAACATATCCTAGCCCACCAATCCCTGAGGACGATATTCTTGCTCAGAGCAATCAATGCACAGAGAGGACTATAGGGCCAGCCCCAAAAGGAGACACAGCATCCCTCACTGACTCATAGTGCTACAGGGGACAACACTGGAGACACAGTTCAGGAATTGTACCTAATCTGACCCCACCACACCACACCTAGGCAAAATATTAAGGGCATGCAACAGAACAGCAAGGGGGGCTGAGCAACCAAGACCCCAGGTAATACCAAAAATAGACTTTGGGGTCAGCATGTGGCATCCCATCAGACTCAACCAGAAAACACTCCTAAAGATCAATAGACAGACCTTGAACTATTTATAGGCTTTTCTTTTTTGTTATTGTTAGGATTTCTTTTTGTTGTAATTGTTGCTTTCTTTTCTTTTGTTGCTTTGTTTTGCTTGTCTTGTTTTTGTGCGTATTATTGGCTCTGCAGATTTCTCTAGTTAAGATAGGTAGGATAAACACCCTGGAGGAGAAAACAATGGGACTGACAGTTCTGGGAAGACATGGGAGAGGGGGACAGGTGGGGAAGGATGTGAGTGTTAACAAACCCAGGGACAAGGAAACAACAAGTGATCTACAATTGATGGCCAGAGGGGACAAGAAGGCAGATAGGGCTTGGTTAAGGGCAATGTAGCCAAGAGGAATTACTGAAGTCCAAATGAAGTTGAACATGATAGTGGGACAAGAGGAAAGTAAAAGGAAATAGAGCAAAGAACTAGGAGTCAAAGGGCATTTACAGAGGTCTAAATACAGACATGTACATATGTCAGTATATTTATATATGATAATGAGGAAATAGCTCTATGTCCATATATTTATGTATCGTTTTAACATAGCAGACAGGCATTGGGCCGCTACTCAAATACTCCCCCAATTCAAGAATGCTTTGTTCTATTAACTTGGTATTCCACGATGCTCACCTTGCTGACACGATCAATGAAGACAAATGGATCCATTAGCAATTTTGGTGAAGAAAACCGATAGTGGCCCGCTATCAAAAGATATAGCATCTGGAGTCTTAAAGGCTTGAAGGTAAACAAGCAACAATTTAGCTGAGAAGAAACAAAGTTGACATGGATGAAGCACACCAGCCTGTGTGATCACAAGATGTTCATAAGATAAGGTATGAGGTATCAAAGAACAAAAAGTCATATCAATGTGAATGTGGGGGAAGGCAGAGTGGAGACCCAAAGCCCAGCTGTAAGCAACTGGACATTCCCTTACAGAAGGGTTGCAGGGAGGAGACAGGCCAGTCAGAGTACAGTATAGCCCTGAGGAAGCATACAACTTTCCTGTATTTCTTTAATGTTTCCTCCCCCTCTCACCACTATCATGATCCCAATTCTACCTTACAAATCCAGCTAAACCAGAAGCTATACACTGATACAGGAAAGAGCTGGAAACACAGGGAACCCAGGGCAAGTAAACGTCTCAGGACCAATAGTGAGAAAAGCAATATCAGGAGGATAAGGGAAAGATGAGGACAGAAATGGGGAACTGATCACAATGATCTACATATAATCCTCCCCTGAGGGGACAGACAACAGAAAAGTGGGTGAAGGGAGACATGAAAAAATATATATTATAAATTATCAAGAATTTGTGAGGGAAGGAGGGTGGGAGAGGGAGGTGGAGAAAATGAAGAGCTGATACCAAGGATTCAAGTAGAAAGAAAATGCTTTGAAAATTATGATGGCAACAAATGTACGAATGGATGGATAGAGTATGACAAGAGTTGTATGAGCCCCCAATAAAATGACTTTAAAAATATATAATATAATATATATATATATAACCTTAATGACAGAAATGAAGTCTGAAAGAATTTAATGATAAAAATTTACAAGACCAATTTTTTCTTCATTGCAAATACCTTTTTCAACAACTCCAAATGTGGCTATAGAGGTAGACTTCTCTCTATAAAATAAACAAAAATCAAATTGAATACATCTGACAAGAAATGAAGAAGCTCAATATCAGCAGCTCAAAACTGGTTAGAGGAACAGACCATCAATTGCTCACATGTAAGTTCAGGTTGAAACTGAAGAAAATGAAAGCAAATACATGAAAGCCAAATTATGACCTTGAGTATAAACCATCTAAATTTTAAGAATGTCTCTAGAATAGATTGATTTGACCCTCTGACCCCTAAGTGCAGAAGACCTAAAGAGTTGGGGTATGACAGCCAGGACACCATACATGAAGAAAGCAAAAGGTCATTTAAAAAAGGCAAGAAAGAAAAAAAGAAAGAAAGAGTAAGAGTAGTGATCAGAATGCACTCTAAAACTTCTTTTTGATTATAGAGTAGCTACGGCGTATGAAAGAAATGATTAAATTAAATGATTTCAGAGGAAGGATGTGTTTCACGGTTGTATTCTCTTTCCATATTTTTAAAATGTGTATGCTGAACCAAAGAAGCTGGATTATATGAAGAAAAATACGGCAACAGGATTGGACCAAGACTTATCAACCACTTGTGATATGCAGCTGATACAAACTTGCTTGCTGAAATTGAGGAGAAATCCAAGCACTTGCTGATGAAGATCAAGGATTGCAACCTTCAGTGTGGATTACAACTTCAATATGAAGAAGACAGAAATCCTCACTGGAGCAATAGGTAACATCATAATAAGTGGAGAAAAGATTGAGGTTGTGAGGGATTTTTGCCTTTCAGAGATTCACAATCAATGCTCAGGGAACAGCAGTGAAGGGATTAAAGGGTTTATTACATTGGATAAATCTGCTTCACAAGACCTCTTTAGTGTTGAAGACCAAGGCTGTGTCTTTGAGAACTAAGGTGCATCTAACCCCAATCATGATATTTCAATTGCCTGATAGCCATGTGAAAGTCAGATTTAAACTAGCAAGAGCAAAATAAGAATGAATGCATTTGAATTATGGTGCTGGTGAAGAATTGAAAGTACCATGAACTGCCAAAGAACAAACAGATCTTTTGGGAGGAAAGACAGCCAGAATCCTCCTTACAGGAGCCCTGGTAGTACATGGGTTTGGAACAGGGCTGCGAACTAAAGAATGCTTCTTAGAAGCAAAGCTGTCAACACATCATCTCACATACTTTGGACAAGTCAGAAGAGAGCGGATGGTCATTGTGTTTGGTAAAGAGGTGGAGCAGCAAAAACATAACTAAATAAGGAAGCCCGACAAGATGAATTGACACAGGGTTAACATCAATAGACTCATGCATATGAGCAATTATGAGGATGACTCAGAACATAGCCATGTTTAGTTGTGTTGTAACAGGGACTGACTTGATGTCATCTAAGATTAATACTAGTTTTGGGGGATTGGGTTTTTGTTGTCACAGAACTATTTATTGGTCACACTTAACTACATTTTAAAAAATCTGGAGTATTGATTGTTTCATGCAGAATATCGCTGCCCAGAACCTAAGCCAGAAGAGGACACTAGTTAATAATAGAATCTTCAAAAACACATTTCCATTGACATAAGTTAAGGGAAGAAAAGGATTATATATTTTGTGGCTGTTATTGTGCATCCTTTATGGAGAGCAATGGAACAATATCTATAATATACACAGATATATTCTTCACCTCAGTTTATGTCCTTCTGGAAATTTAATCCCCTACATATAACAATTTATGGACAAAAGGATATATGAAATAGGTATTTACTTCTTTTTTTTAACTGAAAATGCTTAGAAATATTCGAATTGTATTCATTTAATTTAATACATTTTAATAATTTAATCTTATTAATAATGTCTTGTTACTAAAGCCTATAGAAAGTAGTGAAAATAATACATTTACAAACACTAGCTTGCCATAATTGTCTTTAAAAATAAGACCACTCTCTACATGTTGATATGTCTACAACCTTGAACAACATGTCAATCAAGTCAGGTGCAAGACTATGTGTATTATTGCTAATAGTAAGAGTCTTCTAGAGCAAGGCTGAGGTGCTTGGAACTGAATAGAAAAAATTATATTTTATTTTGTAGATACCCTGTTGTTAAAATTCATATGACCTATTATCTTTTGGAGATGGAATTGCCAAAGTGGCCTCTCTGAGCAACACCTGTTTGTGTTTGCTCATGGACGAGGGATAGAAAAGTGCAAAGGGCTTAATCAGTATGATTACAATAGGCAGGATGAACCACAGCCCTATATTTTCTGTGTGTCTTGTGTAACTTTCCTGAGTAGACCATGTACATAAAGGATAAATCCAATCTCTCTTCTCACCTCTTCGTTTGCTCCTTGTGCTCTGTTCAGACACGCCCCTCTCCCTGAGCTGTAGCTGCAGTGCTGTCTTCTGTGGTGTATTCTTCTCGGGGACTGGGCCGGGGGGGTGTCCGTGTAGCTGGGATTGAGGCTGACTCCACGGGCCTCTCTATTGGTTCAAGATAGTGGGACACATTCTGGCCTATGAATCCGTGAAGACGATATTCCTGGTCGGAGCAGCCAATGCACAGAGAGGCCCAAAAGGCCAGTCCCACCACGAGACACAGACATCCCTCAATGACCTATAGCACTCCGGGGGACAACGCTGTAGATGCAGTGCTAGAATTGTGCCTCATCTGACTCCATCACACTGGGAGCATGCAACAGAGCAGCAATAGGAGCAAAGCAATGAAGTGCCAGAGGAATACCAAAAATAGGCTTTGGGGCTATGGCATGGCACCCCATCAGATTCGACAGGAAAACACTCGTGAGGGTCAACAAACAGACCTGGAAATAATAATAATAGATAAGTCCTAACTTTACAACATCTAATCTTCCTAAATGCTCAGGAGGCTGGCAGCACAGGACAAAAGTAAACATAGTAAGCTAGTATATTTTGTACACTTTATTGTCCAAATTCAGAGGGATAGCTTCCCCTTTATGTACTATGGATACTTATTTTTGTCAACGGCATTGGTAAAGGTGAGGTGATGGAAGATGTATTCTAGACCAGAATGTTTATTTAGGGCACAATTTCAGATTCTAGCCCTTGTTACGGATGTGCAGTTGACTCACTGCTATTTGTACGATAGACAGATTTAAGTCTTTATTGGAAGCACCCAGAAATAGTCCTGCTGGATGTTTAGAAGTGCACAACAGATGTTAAGAGAGAATATAAAGTAAAACCCTTTAAATACTTAGGGGGGGGGGTCTTAATTCCTAGGAATAATTGTATTTGGGGGTAGAATTGTTCATTTTTCAAGTCTTGGAGGCAGTATACTGGTTAGGAGAGGGGGTGGGAAAGGAGATGCCTGGAGTTAGACAGGTTCAGACTGTCGACCCATGGCTTTGTGTGTGCATTTTGGTTAATATTGCTGTGTGTTAAAGGACAAATAAGTTCTGATGCCCAGAGCATGTCAAAAGCAATCTCTTAATACCCTTCTGTTTATAGAAAGGACTATCTTCCGTACGGTGCCCTTTGTTAATGCACCTCTTGGAGCTGGTCATTTTGCATTTAGTCATCGAAATGGTGAAAGAAGAGGAAAGGTGGAGGAAAATGCTGTTGGCTAATATCTACCTATCTGGCAAGCCATGCTAAATTATAACAGTAAGTCTATATGTGCATTGTTTATAAAACACATGGGCTTATTCCAGATGATGTTTATCATTTTACAGCATTTGAGCATTTTGGATATCTTGAAGTGACTATGTATGATAAAAAGTAGTACTAGTGAATCAACCAAAATGTAATTTCATTTTTATTTCAAAAAAGTATTAAATTATTAGTCTACCTCTGAGCAGCATACTTCAACATTGGTTAAGTTTGTGACAGTAGGGCACCAGGACATTTGAGAAGAGGATTGTATACAAATGTGCCTATATTTGCATCTTGATGATAATTATTGATGTTTGTGTGTACCTCTTGGCTGTACTATAAAAATACATTTAAATACATCAAATTCCATGGAAACACTTTTATATTTTTAATAGCTATCAATCTGATAACTCTCTCAGAAGCATTATACCTTGTCCTCTTGCTTCATGTTTCATTTTAAATTGGGCATCAAAGGAATGCAGTACTTTCATTATAATCTCCTCCATACTCTTATCTAGAAGCCCATTACCATGCTTGTCTTTCATGAATCTTTTCCTCTCCTGCTAAAGGGTCTCTGTTTGTTTCTTTTCCTGATTGAGTCAGCAAGCTGCATTCTTGCTTATCAACATACTCGTGGCATTGAGACTTTGAATTGGTAAATATTCATGCTGTATGGGGGAAACAATGTACGAATCCACACAGTGTGACCCTAACCCCCTAAAATTGTAGGCGCCCTTGTTTTTATGTATGCGTAGGATGTAGAGAGACATATCAAACTGTGATGATCCAATCAAAATTATTTGGGATGCGTTGTGTCCTTTATTTTTGCTCTTTGTCATTCAGCTTTCTCTAATGCACCCAAAAAAAATCTTGATGAGGGAAAAAGAAGTGATTTTAAAAAACATGCACAGAGGCCCCATTGTCTATAAAACAAAGTTAGCTTGTTGACAAGTAAAGTATGTTTTCACTCATTCCTATTTCTAATTTTAAAAATTTTATTCCCTCTGTATGAATTTTCCCAAACAACTCCCTCATCAAGTTGACCTGGACTCCTGTAGACCCCACAGGACAGGGTAGAACGGAGCCCACGGGCCTGGAGGAAAGTAAGGCTTCAGAAGCCGAAGATTGTATCTTTCACTGGTGGAGTGGTTGGTTGCAAACTGTTTACCTTATGACTGACAGCCCAAGGCATAACCACTATACCGGCAGGACTCCTTGTGTATGAATTAAGGGATTTTTCCCTTTAAACGTCCATTGTTTTTTATGTTGTACTCACCCTAGTATCCATCCTTTTCTGCTGAGTTCACACTTATTGTATGAGCCTTGTTGCCTCCTTCCTTACCCAGGTTACAATGTGTCCGATATCTTGCCAGTGGCTTCCCTACCCTGGAAACCGTCAATGAATATTTCATGTGAAAATCTTTGTTTCCTTTGAAACATTGTTTTATTGTCATACAATTCAAAGATCATACAATTTAATTAGTCAACAATATTAAGATCATCACAACCATCAATCGCAGTACATGTTTCTTCTCATAGTCATTGTTGTTAGATGTCAATTTCCCCCATACCTCCCCTGACATTCCTCTAGATAGTTAGTTATCCAGTTACTGTTTCCATAGATTGTACCTGCCATGGATTTCATTTGTAGAATATCATAAAGACATAGACAGCAAATAAGCAAACAATCAAAAACCGCAAAATCAATAACTAGAGAAAACCTAAATTTAAAAGAAAAAAGTATTAAAAATTGACATTTTAAAATGTCTATAAGACAAGATCAAATGATAGTGTATTACGTTTTAACTTAAATTCCTCTGTACGATACAATGGAAGCTCAAAATCCATTTGGATGGTCCCCACTGTATTCATGGCTTCCTGCAAACTGGATGCTCAGAATTTAAACTGTGATACCAATCCCTCCTCTGGATTTAGAATTCTATTATTTCCAGCTCTTGGTCCCAATGGCTGGTGTAATTCTTCCAAGTGCACTTAGTTGATCCCTCATTTAGGCTGCTTGTTTGAAAACAAGCCTTTAAGACCCCAGACACTCTTCTTTCTAGTAAGCTATTTCTTGACCACTCTTTTCTATACCATTCATATCTTCCATGAGCTCTACCTGAGGGTGAGAATTGAGTAGAAGCATGAAAGAAAAATTAATTATTGCTATTTGGGGGCTAGGTTTTAGTGTGAACCCAAAGTCCATCCTTTTCTTGGTTTTTTTACAATCATGAACTCATACAATATTTGTCCTTCTGTGGTTCACAATTTTTACTAAGTTTGGCCATATTATGAGGTGATTCATAGACTCAAGGTGATTTATATTAGTAAAGACTAAACACTTCCAATGCAGAGCTCTTCCAGATTGGTAATTCAGGAAGTGAATAAATGGAAAGCTTTAATAAACTTTTTACATGTATCTGTCAGTGGTTACATGTTGGGCCATTAATGACAAACAAGGTCAACCATTCAAATCTACCTCCCACTCCCTGGGAATAAGATTAAGTTTTCTCTTACCACAAAGAGTCACAGTCTCAGAAATCCCTAGGGGTAGGTCTATTCTGAGCTCCAGGGTCTCTATGAGTTATAGGCTTCAGTGTATATAGTATATTCCCTAATAGTTTCTCTTTGTGCTGTGGGTGCCGCTGAGTCTGTATTGGCTCATAGTTTAACAGAGTGAAGCCTTGACAGAGGGCACACCACCATCACCATCGCACCGCTGGCTCTTTGGAGTGGAACTATTTCTAACCAATCCTCAGGATTGTTAGCCTGGGTCATGGAGTCCTAGGTCTGGTCCAATGATCCAAAGCTCCAGTAAAGTCCAGCTTCAGGATAAAAGGATACTTCTCCTCTAAAAAACTGAGAAAATTATTGCCTCTTGAATGAGGACAACATGTGTACATACATGCCTGATTCAATTGATGCATGGATTGTGGGAAAGGTTGTACGAGCCCCCAATAAAATGATTTTTTTAAATATTGCTTCTCGTCTTTTTGTGAATATTAAGAGGCAAACATTCAAGCAGATGGGGAATAGGAAAATACATGAGGTGCTTATCAGCATTGTAAATTTGGACCAACTACAGACACTGGACATATAGATCTTCACTGGTAATTAGAATTGCTAGAAAAGAGAAACATCAAAGAGACGGTGAAGGCAACATCAACCCTAAAACACCGCCCCAAGATCAAAGTGCACCTCCTCTAACTGGATTGTTCATCTCTGGTCCTTCTTCTGAGAGACATAAATACATATAAATGACCCCTTAACTCACCAACACTCAGGCTCAGGTTGAACGACAGCCATGAGGACTCTAGCTCTGCTCGCCTCCATACTCCTGCTGGTCTTCCTGGCTGAGGCGACATCCCTTGCAGAAACAACTGACGAGGTTCCAGCCCAGGATGAGGCTGGAGCAGTAGAACAAGACGTGGCAGTCTCCTTTGAGGAAGACAAACACTCAGCCCTCAATGCTTCAGGTGAGATCAATATGCTTCTGGGGACCCCAGGTCCACTTGAGCCTCAAACGTGTCATTGAATTGTTAGAAAATAATAAAAAGGACTGGATTTAGAGGCTATTCAAGGGCATGTTCAGCACCCAAAGATTTGCTCTATAATGTGTGCCAGGGAAACTCAGCAGCTTTAGCTAGACAATGAACACCAGTCCTACGAGAGGAGCTGAACTTGAAATGTGCATGAGGTGGGATGAGAGGTGAATGACCCTGAGTTGGTGATGAGTATTCTATGGTACGGCAGTATAGTCTTAAATAATAGACCGGAAGGGAGAAAATGGTGATCCTTTATGAACAACATGGAGTCAGTAAGACACCTTTGGATTTATGGCAAAAATGTAAATGACGTCTCTTAAAAAGTAGGCAGGTAGTTTCATAGTGCGCATCCTACCCTCCTTGCCACTATGCCTCAACTCCTTTTCCTCCCCTAGATATGCAGACAAAAACCTTCTGCTAGTACAGAGTGAAAAGCTGCGTTTACCCTGAGCAACATATTGCAATCTATAATAGCAAAATATAGCTCTCTTCCTGAAGGACCAACATTTTCTATGCCTGATTATTCCTATCCACTGTGTTGAGAGTGACCATTGCTGTGGCCCCTAAGAATAGTCCACATGATACATCCATTTAACTGGCCTTTAGCTTTTCCAGGGTCCTCTGCTTACCAGGTACCTCTGACCCAACACTCAGTATGCCTGATGT
Source organism: Nesogale talazaci (assembly GCA_004026705.1). Taxonomy (NCBI): domain Eukaryota; kingdom Metazoa; phylum Chordata; class Mammalia; order Afrosoricida; family Tenrecidae; genus Nesogale; species Nesogale talazaci. The sequence continues at coordinate 32,204 of PVJH01017510.1, read as the reverse complement.
TCCCTCTCTTTCTCCAGACCGAATGAGAAGAATTACCTGCTACTGCAGAAGAGGGTTCTGTTTTCTTTGGGAACGTCTTCGTGGGTCATGCATAATTTATTCTCTTCCCTACAACCTCTGCTGCCGCTGAGTTCTAAAGACAGAGACAGAAGAATTCACAATATGCTTTGATGGTCTATAAGAAAATTGTTATGATTCCTGTACTCTCTCACTCTGACTTACATTTCTTATCTCAAATACAGTGATTTCTGCAAGTTTTCTGTGTGTTTTTTTAATATTTAATATGTATATTCATCTAGATTTGTTAGAATGCACCTCTGCTTCTCTCAAAAAGTCACCATACTGTTTCCAAATTGTTGAATTATTCCCACTGAAAGAATCTCCTTTCAGGGCTGGGGTTTTGTAAGTTTGGGATGAAGACAGGGCTTTTCCACAATTATATAAACTCCAAAATATTAAGCAAGCTATTTGCCAGCATTTAGTTGGAAGTCAGTAGTAAGATTTTCTCCCTGAAATAGAGCTGACTCCCCTGCCGTAAGGATGATGGTTCGCTTCCATTGAAGCCTGTGGACAGAGTCACGTGCTGTTAATAATCTCTAATGTAACCTGTTTAGCCACATCCAGGAGTCTGAGGTCTGATCTAGTCACATAAGACTCTGATAGCTCCCTTTCCTATAAGGTGTGCGTACGTCACAATCCCTTTCTGTGACATTTGTAATTAGGGACCTAGCATGACTCCAAAGGGTTTATAAGGATTGGATTTAAGAAAGAGGCTCTCTCTCTCCTGCCTCACTCCTCCCTTCTCTCTCCTCCCTGCTCTCAGTCCCTCTCCCTCATGTAACCCCTTCCCCCACTCTCCTTCTCTCAACACAGGCCACTAGATGGGGCTGAAGTAAGCAAGCTACCATGATGTGAAAAATGTCTGACTCTTATGATTTCTCTCTGTCTCATGCTCTCTATAACTTTGCCATGAATAATAATTATCACTGTACAATTGTGCCTATCAAACCCCTGATGTATGTATCGGAGCATGTCTTCCTCTGATAGATGGTGCTCCCATGTGGGGCTTCGGTAGGAAAAGAACTCTTTTGAGTCAAATTCCGTGTTACAGTTCTTTGACCTCATTAGACTGTGAGGGTGAATCAGGAAAATTTTTGTTGAATAAGTTTTTTAGTCGCAGTGAGATATGGATCAGGCAAAGAGTAAAGATATGGAGTACCAGAAATACTGTATCAGACTGTAAAATTCTGAAAAAAGAAAACGTAGTAGTAAAGAAAAAGAAAATGATAGAGTTTCTTCAATTGGTAAAGAGATTTAATTCTTCTTTTCCAGAGTCAGGAATCTTTGATATGGAGGTCTGGGATAAGGTAGCATATAATTTAAGGAAGGCACATAGGTAAGGACATAGCATTCCTTGGGAGTACAGATCAAAGCAGTGCTAGAGCGGCTGCAGGAAGAAGACAAAGAGGATTACTGGTCCAGTGAGCAGAATGTGAACTATCCAAATCTAGAAAAACAAGCAAAAGCCTCTGTGAATGAGAATGAATTAGTTGATGGGACTTTAGAAAAAAATAGAAGAAACGGGGATTTAGTTGTTATCTAAGGCCTCTGATTCTAATCGAGACCTCACGACTGAAGCCTATATGTCCTCAGGGCACTGCAGGGCCGCAAGATTTAAAGGTGATAAAGCACTAGAGGTGGTGAATTCCAAGTCCCAAACTGAGATCATTAAACAATCCCAAGAAGTTGACTTGCTTTCAAAGGTAAACAAAGCAAAGAATAGTAGCTTAAATCAGGATGAGTGTCAGGAAAATAAAGTAATTAATTTGGACAAAGTTGAGAAACCTAAACCTGAATCCGAAGGGGAAATATTAAAAGGCCTCCTCTGCTAGAGTTTACTGAAAATACCAGAGATTGTAAAACAATTGAGCAAGCCAGTGCTGGAGGGAAATGTGAGATTACCTCTAAAACAATGCAAACTAAAAGATTTAGCATAGGAAAGGTGAAGCTTCGAGATATACAGGTAGAGGAAACCAGCTCAGGAATCAAAAGTGAAGAAGCAAAGCAAAGAAAGGCACTTTTACTCTCACAAGTGGAGAGAAGCATAGCTCAGAAAGGAGATTTAGAATTTAGAATGTCTTATCCCATCAGTTATTAACAGAAAACCTTATGGGAGACACCCAAAAAGAACTCACATTGATGTTTTCCGTTGAGTTGTTAAGAGATTTCAAGCAAGCAGACTATGGCCCTGATGCCCAATATTTGATTAGCATCCTAAGGTCTTTGGCTGAATCTGAGGGTTGAACCCTGCTGTCCTTCTCCAGGGAATGCTTCCAGATAATGTCATCCACAAAGTATCATGAAATGTCATGAAATCACTTGAGAAGAGCATTCTCATTGAATTTCTTCCAATACGGATTGGTTCATTTCTGATAGACCATGGTCTATCCAGTATTCTTCACTAAAACCATAAAAATGCATTGCCTTCTCTGGCCTTCCTTACTCACTGTAAAATTTCACATGTATATGAGTTGATTGAAAAAATACCATGGTTGGGCTGAGCCCCAGTGGCATAGTGGTTGTGTGTGGGACTACAGCCCACAGGGTTGACTATTCAAAGCCAGCAGCAGCTCTCCAGAAGCAATGCTGAGTCTCCTACTCCCACCAGGGCAGTGATGCTACCCCCCCAAAAAAAAAAAAGAAAGAAAGAAAGAAAAAATACCATGGCTTGGGTCAGGCACATCTTATTCTTCCCAGTGATGTTTTTTGCTTTTTAAAGAAGGCGTGTGCAACAAATGTACCCAATGTAAGCTATTGTTTGATTTTACAACTGCTGCTCTCCTGGGTGTTGATTATGGGTCCAAGTAAAATAAAACCCTGGACAATGCTCTTCTCTGTTTATCAGGGTGTCCTTATTGGTCCTGTTCTGTAGGGGTGTTATGAAGTGGAATGGACTGGATGACAACGAGGTGGGTTTGGTGTTTTATTTTTTGAGTGAGTGGCTCCAGTTCACCTAGACCCCCTACAACCAAGTAACACTGAGCTACTGGATTTCCAGACTGTGGGTATTAAGGAAAGCAGATTGCCTCCTCTCCCTCAGGCAGAGCAGGGCTAGTGGGCTGAAATCACTGACCTTTCAGTTAGCCGCTGAGCAGCTCTGAGCCAGCACTGTTCCGTTCTGTCCATGGTGAGCCTTGGGAATCAAACATTTTTCAACCCACACAATGGCATCATCTAAAGTATCCTAGATCTCCTTGGAATACCTCTTATGTTATTGTTTAAGATTAGAACAGAGCTTTCTAATTTGGTAAGCCATTTGGTGCATTTAGAATTATATATGGGTTTCGAGATTATATGGCACACTCGCCAGACATGGGCTTTTGGGTAAATATACATTCTCACATATAAGTAAGGTTGTGTAGTGTGATAGATTTATTGTGCTGACGAGGCCAATAGGAGCCTGTGGACAGTGTTTAATAAGGTCACAGCTTCAACAAAGCACCGAAATATTGTTCTTGTCAGATAAAAACAATCATATGTTGATTTCTCATACAACTTTAAGAGCCATATCTAAGCACATCATTGATTATTCTAACTGAACCACACAAAAAAGAATGAGCTTCCCTAAGGAATCACATAATAATTCCAATAGATTTTATGGGAAAGGATACCTGATAAAGGATGCGATCTTTCTGAAAATTACCCATCTGATAAGCAGCCGAGTCTTCCTAATTGATCTTGATTCTAGAATGTCTTGATAAGAGGTTGTGCATACTTTTGTGAACTCAGGGTTTACCGGTGCTCTCCATATCTTTGTTAACTGATAAACTAGAGCATCTTTTTTTTTTTTTAAGTTCCTTATTTTTACCTTAGAAATGTCTGCTTTGGGATCAATATCATAGCTGGCACTTTGACAAGCAGAGAACCAGAATTTGATTGCCAAACAGCACCACCGAGTCGCATTGCCATTAGCACTCACTCTGGGTAAATAGAAACCCATGAGGCACAGTGACTAACCCAGCAGACTGCAAGTCCCCGGCCACCCTGTGGGAGAAAGACATGGTAATCCGCTGCCATAGAGATGACAGTCTTGGAAGCCCCCTGAGACAGCTCTACTTTCTCCCTTAGAATTCCAAGGAAGTAGAATTCGCTTCTGTTTGTGGGTGAGTAAATAACCTTTTATCAGGGCAAGAGTACCCCTTACTGGCCATATCTTGTTACTGTCACGTTGTCTGCTCAATTTCCTGTGGCACCTCCATCTATGGAAATACAGTTTGTGCACTAAGCATTTCAACTTGGAAATACACTCTGACACTACCAATGAGAGAAAAAGAGACACTGTTCTTGATCTTAACCGGTTGTATTCTTGTGTATTTACAAGATTCTTGGTACCGCGTTGATACATCTGGAAGACTGATCAGAGGAAGCAAGTCCATCTTTGGCACAAAAAGCTAAATGTTTGATGACTACTGAGCTCTAGTCAGCTTAAACTCACCTAGAGACACCTCAGAAAACAATTCTGGTGATTAACCTACTTCCTAAAGCTCATGGTCTCTAAAAGTCTCAAAAAGCAGTTCTGTTCTACACAGGCGGTGTCACCATAAGTTGTAATTGACTCACAGAGAAAGCAAGTGCGCAGAGATACAGTTCACCTAACTGCCGGCAATCATAAAGGCCACTACTGATCATCACACTGCAGAAGCTTTGGGGTTAATGAAGAGGGAAACTTGCCAGGCCTCTGTTGGCATGAGATCACTGCTAGAACGATGGAGGGGATGGGCCCTGGGGAACAGGACTGGGACTTCTCCGGTGTTTGCATACATGTGAGCAAAGAGCAGGGCTGGGAGGAGGAGAGAAAGGCAGACAGTCACGTGCACTTTCCCTCTTGCTGCATGTTCTGCTGCTCCACTGGCTCCACTTGCATCCCATCTGTTTTGCCTCCACTTGCTGTCTTTGATCACTTCAGAATTCATAACAATTTCCACCTGCCTCTGTCTTTATTCATTGCTCTGTGAATTCTTCTCGTTCTGTCTTGTTCTATTAAAATACAATGGAAATCCTTCTTATTTTTCAAAAGTACACTTTCAACCTCCAGAAATTTCTATTAGGTCCAGACTCTTCCGTGTCTTCTTCCTCCTCTTCTCCTCCAAACTGCCGATCAATCAATGGCGCTTCACAGGGAAACTTACCAGGCCTGATAAATTGTCAGACAGAGTGGAATTGTCCCTCAGAGTTTCTATGACTGTAATGCTTTATCAGAATAGGAAGGCCTGTATTTCTTCCTTGGAGCAACTCATGGTTTCAAACTGTTTATCTTGTGGTTAATAGTCCAACTCAAAACCATTACATCAAGATTACTAAACCTTTGTTCACTGAAGTACTAATTCCTTAGACAGATTTTACATAGGTCAAGGGACCAAATCATAGCTGTAGGGTAGGATCTCTAGGTGATAAGTAAGTACACTCTTCCCCCAACAACTCTGAAAGACAAATGGAAAGGAATAGGCAAGAGGCAAGCAACTTGAGCAACCGCAGGCCAGAGCAGATGAAGCCGGTCTTGTTTTTGTGAAGAAGGGAGATAAAGTTCATTAGAATCCCAATCCTGGGTTTAAAAGACCATCTCACACTGAATCAATTAATGCTAGCTTCAAATAAATAGGTGTTAAACCCATGCAGTAGTATACTAATGGATGAGCTGACCATCAATAAAGAGCTCCTTCAGAAAAGATCATCTAATTCTGGAATTTTTTTCCTCAGTGTGCCTCTCTGTTGTTTTGAGAGAAGATATTGGTTGGGTGTTCCTCCAAAGTTTGGGAAGAGGACACTTCTGACCGGGGTGCTTATGGCCCATGTGCTTATGCGCCTCTATGTTTGAGAGCAAGTTTTAGAGTCTCGTCTGACATCACATCGACCTATTCTTTTTTCCTGTCTTGTTGATGACCTTTTGCTGGGAGAAGAGCACATCTTTTATTCCAGGGTGCCTACACTGAAAACTTCATAGACTCAAGAGAAGATTGACACCAAGACATCAAGCGATTTTTAAGTGATGCTGATCTCAACTGTTGAAAGGAAATAGGAAGCTTCCCTAGAGCTGACCCAGATGGAAAGGCTTCTCTAGGGCTGGCACCCTGAATTCAGGCCTAAACTCCAAGAGAACAGATGTCTATTAGAGCCAGCCCCTTGTGAAATTTCCAGTATACTGACACTAGGTAGCTAAGACAGAAGGAAGCTGCTTTCACTAGACAAGGTGAAGGAAGACGCTCAGGACTTCAGAGTCACAGCTCAAATCCTGGAGAAAAACAACAATAACAAACCTGAACTTGCCCTGAAATTTGTGCCCTGAAAGGAAAGAGACATTATTGTGAAAAAGCCATATGAGAATGACGAGGACAGCGGATGTACAGATGTGCTTACACACAATGGGCTTATGAGCCCTCAATAAAAACATTGAAAAAAAAGAAAGGAAAAGAAAATCCAAACCCAGATTCTTATTGTAAAAGTAGCTCAAATAAAATGTCAAGTAAATTCTGAAAGAGAAGAATGAAATTTCTCAGAGATTTCAGACTTGTTACATAACTTCTGAGAATACTCCACAAATCATTACCTTGACCACCCTTGACCTTAGAACTCAAAACTTCAAAAGTTCCATAAACAAATCACATTGAACCTTGTCTTGGGTGGTTGATTAGAGAACTCTTTCAAAGAGAAGAGAGAGTTCTTTCTCACATAGATAATCATTTAGTGGCATCAAAGACCTTGTCTTGATCAAGCATGAGTTGTTCTTTCTAGGGAGTTGTGTGACTTTTTGTTCTGTACTTGGGTATGTGGCCTCGCTACATCAGCAAACATTCTCAGCCTTGAGCAGAGAATGTTTCCTGGTTGCAAGTTGTGGTAAGAACTGACTTCAAATCATTTGCTTAGAATGCTAATCAATTTTCTATTAATTTTGAAAATTCCCAACCTCAAAAGGTATCTGGAGTTAAATTGAGGGCATGGATTGGAAGCAGCAGTGATCTTGAAATTTAAGATAGAGACATATGGATAGATAACAGGAACATTGGGGACATTGGGTCCCTAAATTCTATTGAATCATTCTTACCAAAAGAGCTAGTCCACTTTCTCCCATCTGAAGAAATCGCCAACGTCCTTCTCTGCTAAGCCACCATTCCTAGTAAAAACCATTACTCTGTTTCAAGGGATTAATCCAGTTGTGCCTGGAGGGTCTTTGTCTGAGATGCCGCCTGGGCCATTGCCTAGTGCAAATGGGGTATAAGACACTGCATTACTGAATGTTCCCAGGATCAACCTCCCACTACCCAGTTTTGCTTGTAGGCCTATAATTAGGCTTGTAGTCCAAGTCTGAAGGAATGAAGTGCAAACTGTGACCCAGGACTGCTGGCTGTTAAGGAGCTAGAAAATTTCCTCATTCTCTTCCCGGAAAGAAAGACTAGATTGCCTTGTTGTGATGTCTGTGGCCACAGAACAGACCATTCCCCTCTCCCTCCTGGGCCTGGGCCCTCCTTCCTCCCATCTCAAACCCCATTGAGCTTCATAGGGGCCACAAGTTGGGTGAGTTAGTGAGTCAGGTTGCTTGGGATAAAGCAACAAAAGACCAAGCCCCACCTCTGGTCTGGCAACACCCCAACTCCCACCCATGGGCCTCCAGAGGTCATCGAGAGAGGGCCTGACCTCCCCAGATGGAAACTGCCATAGCAGGAGACATCCCAGGCCAGAGGAAGGGTGGCCTCACAGTTCAGCACCCTGACCAGGCCCTTCCTTTGCTCTGACTCCCATGACCATGACTGAGGGACCAACTGGGCCCAGGGCAGGTGCCCAGAGCTGTCTACAGCCCCAGCTGCCTCGCTGCAAGGAGGTCAGCCTATGGCATCATTGCCTTAGGCCAGTGATCATGGGGGCGGGCGGCCAGAGGGAGGATGGGCTCCCAGAGCATCTGCAAGAAACTCAGGTCTTCCCTACATCAGGCAAGAAGGAGACACCGTGCCCAGGGTGGAGGGGGCTGGAAGCACATCCTGCCTGACCAGACCATCTGTATCCACACACTTGGCCTGGGCAGCAGAACAGCCAAGGCCAGAGTGGACTGGTCAGGGACCCTTCAGACCTCCCTTCCTCCCTCTGCTCCACCCATAGTGATCTGTCTCATCCCTGGGGTCCTGGCCACCTAGTTTTTATTCCTTGTGAAGATGATAGACAATTTTTGTTAAGCGTGTCAGTATTTCAATGTGAGGAGCTGCTGAGAACTTGGGTCTCGGAGATTGGATGGCCTGATGCTCCCTCCCTTGCCCCTGGCCTGCCAGGGGTCCCGGTTTCTGATCTCCCTCTCCTCCTCCCTAATCCCGCAACTTGTTCCAGCACTTTCACATAATTTGTGTGAAGGTGAAAGTGTAGTTCAGTAATAAACTGTGTTTATGCACTCCAATAGAACTGTTTGAATCTTTTAATATATTCAAATAGATTATCTGTGAGATGAAAAGTGTGAAATAACAGTTCAAGAGATATAAAGTTGTATCAGCCTGAGTTTCTTGATATGAGTCCACTAAGCATACATTCTTCATTCATTACTTCAGCTTGAGAGGTGAGAAATAAGTCTAATACTTTACCTGGTTGATTCACTGAAAGATGAATTAAGCAGGAACCTACTCCGAATCAAGTCGAAATGCCAGATTGGCCTTGGTATATTGTAGAAGAAGCCATCCAAAGGCTTAAGGGAATTGATGTGATAGACTGGATTCCTGAGGTTGAGTTCACCAACACTACCACTGAATGCCTAGAAGACACATCTTTTTACCATCTCAGTGAAGAAGCAATTTGTGAAGGGAGCTCCAGCATGCCTGAAGACTATTGTGACTGTTAAGTCATAGTTGGCAGTGGAAACTGGCTTCAATAAATTATGATGCCTAATACAATGGGCTTTGGGGACCCTACAGTGGTAAAAGACAACTGGTGACACTCAAAAAAAGAAGGATAGCAAGTCAAAGAACTAATCAGAATAATCTTACTCACATGGATTTATAACATTGACTGCTTAGGCAGGGTGTGCCTTGGTGTAGAATAAGATGGAAAATTGCACCTGCAGAAGAATCCTTGGCCAACTGATTGGCAATCTAACATGAATCTCTTGAGTAAAGAGTTATAGTCCCTGGATCGATTTTCAGACAAGTCAGTTTACAGATGCACAACTCTTTGGATGCAGGGGATGTTAAGTCCCCCTGAGGAAGAATCTCACTGTACGACCCAAAATATATACTATTGATTTATTTTCCTTAGATGTCCCTAGAAGGATTTATAGCCTTTTATAAGAGTATCTTTCACTGGGGAAAAGGAAACAAGCAAACTTTGTGTGGCGGTCATGTATTCGAGATGGCAAATTTCATGATTGAGATGTAGGGATGGAGTCTAGCCTGTTAATCTGGAGAAAGCCTATGAGTAGCAAATGAGACCTCTGTGTGGGTATGACTTTCTCCTGAGACTTCTGGGAAATCTCGCGGTATTTCCGTGGTGGAGATGAGAAGCCATCTCCCCAGTTGTTGGGAGTCAGTCTCTGAGATGATAAACTACAGCAAGACAAGATGGCAGCATCCCAGGAGCTCGAAGAGCCAGAGGAAAAGTCACATGGCCTTATCCTGATGGAACCAGACCTCTGAAGCTGGAGAAGCCCTGTGGGGATCCCCACCAGCACTGAGTTTCTTCTATCACCACTGAATGCTGTTGATGGACCCTGAGCCCTGGAAACGAGGAGCCATGGGGAGACCCCTGCCAGTGTCAGGATTCTGCACTGACCTGTGACTTCGTGAGTTGGAAGGAGACTTTATATATTGATATCAGGCATATGGGTTAATATTGTACTTATGACTTTGAACTGGACTGGATTGGGATGCTTTCTCAATGTTCCATTCCTTTTGTATATAAATCTTACCCTTATATCCACATGCGTGTCTATGAATCTGTTTCTCTAGTCAACCTGGACTAACACACTTTGGGAGTATGACTATACACAGACTATGAACTGGCAATAATTTCAGTAGATTCAGTCAGGACTTCAGCATGACACACCAGTACAGGTAGGAATATATGAAGATCAGGTTGTTAAAGAAGTCTGCTCATCTACATCTTACAGAGGGTCCATTGGCTCTCAGAACTCATTCTATAGTCATTGGCCTAGTTACAGAATGCATAATGGTAATAGACACATTCAACAATTGTCAAACTATCCACTTACTATCCTGGACATATGTAATTAGGCATACATTTGTAGGAATAGATAAATGAAAAGCATAGGATACTTTATCCTACATAGAAAAATATACAAACAAAAAAAAAAAGAAAAGAAAAATAGCCAAAAATCAATACTGCATTTCTGGAGGGATTGAAGAGCTGAGTACTCCCTTGAATGATTTATAAATGATGCATAGTAAAGGTCCCCACCTTATACTCATTCAACTTCCCTATTTGGCTTGTGGAAGGTACAGGATGAGGACAGAGATTAATCATGGACAGTAACAGAAAATTATTGTAAACCATCCAGGTGATGACACCAAAGATAGCTATGCTCCATATGGGGCTTTTGTGCTTCAGCAAATTAAATGTCCTAGCACCTAATGTATAGCTATTGATCTAACCCATGCAATTTTTTTTCAAGACAAAATTTCATTTATTAATTAGAAATAAATATTTTGCAATATATAATTACATATGATTTTTAATTAATTAATCACTGTGCTTTAATTATGTTCAATTTGTAGCAATAAAAATGCATCCTGCACATCAGATATTTACATTTTGATTCATAACTGTAGCAAAATTACAGTTATGAAGTAGCAATGAAGATAACTTTATGGTTGGGGGTCACCACAACATGAGGAACTGTATTAAAGGGCCCTGGCCTTAAGAAGATTGAGAACCACTGCTATAGGGAGAACCTTGGCATAGAAAAATGAACTGTATGTGCCTTGATGAGAGAACACATTTTTTAAATCATTTTATTGGGGTGTCATACAGCTCTTATCACAATCCATACATACATCCATTGTATGTCAAGCACATTTGTACATTTGCTGCCCTCATCATTCTCAAAACATTTGCTTTGTACTTGAGTCCTTGATACTAGTTCCTCACTTTTCCACTTCCCTCTCCCTCATGTCCCCTTGATAATTTATAAATGATTACTATTTTGTCATATCTTACACTGTCTGAACTCTCCCTTCACTCCCTTTTCTGATGTCCATCCTCCAGTGAGGAAGTTATATGTATCTCCTTATAATCAGTTCTTCCTTTCTACCCCACCTTCCCTCTGCCCTCCCAGTATCACCACTCTCACCACTGTTCTTGAAGGGATCATCTGTCCTGGATTCCCTGTGCTTCTGGTTCCTATCTGTACCCATGCACATCCTCTGGTCTAGCCAGATTTAGAAGGTAGAATTAGGATCATGGGGCAGGTGAGGTGGGGAGGAAGCATGTAAGAAGCAGAGGAAAGTTGTATGTTTCATCATTGCTACACTGCACCCTGACAGGCTCCTCTCCTCCCCAAAATCCTTCTATAAGGGGATGTCCGGTTGCCTACTGGGTCCCCAATCTGCACTGTCCCTCATTCACAATGTTATGATTTTTTGTTCTTTGATGCCTGATACCTGATCCCTTCGATACCTCATGGTCCCACAGGCTAGAGTGCTTCCTCCATGTGGGCTTTGTTGCTTCTGAACTAGATGCTCGCTTGTTTACCTTCAAGGTTTTAAGACCCCAGACACTATATCTTTTGATAGCAGGGCACCATCAACTTTTTTCACCACATTTGCTTATGTACTTGCTTCGTCTTCAGTGATCATGTCAGGAAGGTGAGCACCATGAAAGGAAAGTGAGCACTGTGGAATGACAATTCAATAGAACAAAGTGTTCTTGCATTGAGGAAGTACTTCAGTGGAGGCCCAATGTCCATCAGTTACCTTAACACTGAGCTGTAAATATAGACATGTAAATCTATTCCCCCATCATCATATAAAATATATTTACATGTGTACATTCCTGTATTTAGACCTCTATAAATGCCCTTAGCCTCCTAATTCTTTTTTTTTTTTAGCATCACTGCCCTCCGGTGGTGGGAGTAGGAGGCCCAGCCTCCGTGGAGCTGGAATTGAACCTCCACCCCAGTGGGCCCCAGTCCCGTGCACAACCACTACGCCACCAGGGCTCGGCCCCTAATTCTTTACTCTAGTTCCTTTAACTTTTCTTCTGTTCCACTATCATGCTCAGCCTTCATTTGGGTTTCAGTGATTTCTCTCAGCTGCATTGCTCCTTGGCCAAACCCTACCAGTCCTTCTACACTCTCCTTGTCATCATTTTTGAATCACTTGTTATTCTCTTGTCTCTGGATTTGTTAACACCACCTCCTTTCCCCTACCTCCTCCTCTCCCATGTACCCCCAAAACCATCGGTCCTGTTGTTTTCTCCTCCAGACTGTTCATCCAACCTATCTTATATAGATACACCTGCAGAGATAATAATATGCACACACAAAAACAAGTCATAGCAAGATGAAGCAACAAAAGAAAACAAAATGATGACAAAAAAACAAAAACACCAATGACTCCAAAAAGAAAGAAAGAAAAAGTCTGTAAATGTTTCAAGGGTCTGTTTGCTGACCTCAAGGAGTGTCCTCTGGTCAAGTTTTATGGGGTGCCATGCCCTGACTCCAAAATCTGTCCTTGGCACTCCCTCGTGACCACCCCGTTCTGCTACCCTCACTGCTCTGCCATATGCACTTAGCGTTTTGCCTCAGTGTGGTGGGATCAGACCAGGTGCGATGCCGACATTGTGTCTCCAGCCAAAGCACCCAATTTCACCACAAAACTGCATTAAAATGTGCTGAAAATTCAGTTTATCCATGGGCATATACAATAATTAAAGGATGAACTAAGGAGGAAGCATCAAAATTTTACCTGACCAAAACATATTAGAAAATGAAAAGAATAAGATTCCTACCAACTACTAGTTTTGTTAGGAACACTGGTGGCTTAGTGACTACCCACTGGACTGCTAACCACAAGGTCAGAAGCTTGAAACCACCCTCCACTAAGCACGAAAAAGATGGGGCTTTCTATTCCCCATAAAGAGCTGCAGTCTCAGAAACCCACAAGCGCAGTTCTGCCCTGACCTATGGGGTCACTATGAATTGACATAGACTTGATGGTAATGAGTTTGGTTTTAGGAATCATTTTGTTCTGCTGTCTAAAATTAATGTAGGGTATCTATTAAACAATAGCCTCACTATTTACATCTAATTTTTCAGGCAGTGCAACATAGTTTAATGGCTATTATTTGTCACCACTTTTATTTGTGAAAGTTGATTGCTGTTTCTAACTTCGAAGATAACTGTATGAACATCTCTTTCCTACCCTAATTGTGAAGCCTGGTTGTTGATCCTAACTTCAAGTATAGTGGCAGTCCTTCTGACCTCCCTTCTATCATTTCACCCTATTCGGGGCAGACATTGGTTTATGGTCTCTTTCTCTGGAAGGTCTCGGCTGCTTATGAGAATAAGTCCAATCTCTTTATCTTTATCGCTAAAACCTAGGTACAACCTGGCCAAAATATGGCTCAATAATTTGCTGCATGAGTACAGAGAACAACATCTGTTCCATTCCTAATCATCTTTGATAAGATCACACCTACCTTATCTCCCATTGTTTCTGCTGAGTACCTGGAACTGCATTTTCCTGGAAGCAAGGTAAACATGCCACAGATGGCATAGCATCTCTGGTCATGACACCCAGAAAAACAAGAGAGCTCCTCTCAAGCCAAATACTTTAATCTGTCTTAAAACCCAGGACTTCTCCTTCTCATCACTTCTGATGTTTTGAGCCAAATAACGATTTTCTGTGTGGAGCTGAATTGTGCACTGCAGAATTTCTGCTGCATCGAGTCACTAGGCACTAGGTGCTTTGGTGGCCCAGTGGTTCAGCCTTAGGCTGCTACACTAAAGGTTAGCGGGTCAAACTCACCAGGCAATTACTTCAAACCTAGAAGCCTGACAAGGGTTGAAAAACACCTCAGTTTCCTTCGATAAAGCCGTAAAGCCTAAGAACCCTTGTGGGGAATTCTGCTTTGTGGCACAGGGTTGCTCTAAGTCTGGAACAATTCCATGGCAATGGACACGCCCTCTAGATACTGGGGGCATATGTTCACTTAAAAAAGTCTCACTACTTTAAAAAAATAAAAATAAATTTAAAAAAATAATTTAAAAAATTCAAAATTTTTTTTAAAAGTCTCACTACCTCTGGGTCAATTCTGACTCATGGTAACTCAGTAGGACAAGGGAGAAAGAAGTGCCACTGTGGGTTTCTGACACTGTACATCTTTTACAGGATTAGAAAATCCTATCTTTCTCCCATGGAGTGGCTGGGGGTTTTGAACTGTGGACCTTGCAGATCATAGGTCATCACATCCAAGCAAGCTCCTACTGTACCCACCAGAGAACAGAAACACCCTGTTCAAGTTGTAAAAACAAAAAGTGTCTCTGCCCAATTATCCCCTGGTCAGCAAAATTGATTCTACTTGGAAATCACTGTTTCAACTCAGTCTTAGGAGTTGAAGTAAATGTGTTAAAAACGGATTTGGATAACTGGTTTGCAAAGTATCTGTCAGCAAGTTGTACATAGAGCCACTTTCAAATGCCAGAAAATAGGAACAGTGAAATTCACTTGCAGTTTACTCAAGGAATGCTGCTTACTGTTCTAAGTGCATCACAGGTATTAATTCAGGTAAATCTGAGAACCACCCCATGTGGGCATTATTATTTTTTATCTTAAAGATGAGAAAACTGGAGACAATTAGCCAAAGCTCAACTGCCCAATAAGCAGTTCCCATGCTCTCACCTCTCTTACCACCAGTGCATGCTGTCCAGCCTCTAAAATCTCTTTCTATGGCCTAAAATGAGTTTATAGAAGTAGCCTCATCTTTTCTCCAAGCACAACGATACTGTTCTTTCCAGGAAACCCCTATTTTCTCCATGGACTCTGTGAGAAATTGACCTGTGTCCTCCAGGAACACATGTTGAAATTCTAACTCACAATACCTGTAGGCCTACAGATGTTCTTAGTTGACAGGAGGCCACACTGGAATATAGTAGACACCAATCCAATATGATTGTGTCCCTTATTAAAAAGAGAAGAGACACCAAGGAGATATACTCTTGGAATGATGGAAGCTGAGGTAAACATACTGCAGTTACAAGCCATGGAGCTCGAGCCATTGCTGGAGTCACCAGCAGCTAGGAGAAAGGCATGGAACAGGTTCTCCTACAAAGTGCCTCGCACAGCGGTTCTCAACCTGTAGGCCACTGCCCCTTTGGGGGTTGAATGACTCTTTCACAGGGGTCATCACATTCATAACCATAGCAAAATTAGAGTCATGAAGTAGCAACAAAAATAATTTTATGGTTGGGGAGTCACCACAACATGAGGGGTTGCATTAAAGGGTCGTGGCAGTAGGAAAGGTAAGAACCACGGGACTTGGGGGAGCCAACCATGCTGACATCAAAATTTAGGGCTTTGGTTCCATAATGATGAGAACATTCCCTTCCTGGTGCTTTATGCTACACACCTGGTAGTATCTGGTCACCACAGCTTAGAAAATTGGAAAGAGATTTCTTGTCATCATTACATGCTCTAGTGAAAATTGTGGAACAAATATTCAACTTCAGAACCTATCTCCTGCCTACTGATCTAATTATCTCTCAAGCCACAAACTATTCCTGTGACTGACCTAACCAATGTGTGAAATGTTCACTCTATTAGCTCAAAACAATCCGTTCAAGTGGCTATATTTTGTATTAGCATGTATAGCAAATTTGGAATCTCTTAATTAGACAAACAATGTAAACAGAATGCATTAATATTGGAACCAGATAGTCTATAATCTGAATCCTAATTTGCTACTTTGCTAGCTGGCCCTGAAATGTTCATGCATAATTGGGCATATAATAGCCTGATTGATTCGATTGTTATAAGAATTAAATAAAATGTTTACATATGTACACAGAAAAAGTATGTAAGTGTAGGGTTGGAATACAACCAGTCAATCAGGTCACAGTCTAATGAGGCCTCCTTGGGGATGTGGTTTCCTTGAAGTAGGAAAAGAGATGGATGCCTGGAAACTTTCCTCTCTCTCTTCCCCTTTCCCTTCCTTTTACTAGGATTCTGCCATTGACCCTGAGAGCTGCTGGTTCCCTGCTTTGTTTCCACTGACCCTGCACCCACACCGCTCTGCACCCACCAACATATGATCAGCCTGCCTTTGCAAGCACTGCATGTGGTTACATGGGTCTCAAGAGGGGCTTATTGGACTCATGGATTTGAGTTGGCCTGGGCTGGGTTCCTTTCTTGATATATAACTACTTCTTTGTATAAAGCTCTTTCTTATACGTATACGAATGTCACTGGATTTGTTTCTCTAGTCAACCCTGCTTAAGCTGACCTCGATGAGATGGATTGACACCGTGCCTGAAACAATGGCATCAAGCAAAACTAACCAACAAAAATTATGATGTTGGCATAGGACTGGGCGATGTGTTGTTGTGTTGTGCATAGGGTCTTTATTGGTTGGAACCTGTTGGCACTTAGTCACAACAATAATGATCCAAGATCAAGGACAGAATCAATCAACTTTCTGAAATCTAGACCTGGTCTGACATCCAGCGTATTCCCTGTAATACTGACATGGAGACCCTGAATCTCATAGAACTACACAGAGTTCAAGAAACCTCAACTGTGGAAGTCATTGCTGAGAGCCTGGTATGAGTCACACTGTGTACTAGATAGCAGGAAGGAAGAGTTGAACTAGACAGTAACCACCTTTAAGAAAGAACATTAGAAGAGGCTAGATGCCTACACCAACAACAAAAGTGTTAAAATCACCAGTGTTTACAGTGTCAAACTCTAAGTGCCTTTTCTATATTAACATTCAATTATCACAGTAATCTTATGAAGCTGGTACTCTTGTCATAAATTATAAAAAAGTGAACAGGAAAAGAGAGTTAAGAAACTTGCCTGAGGCCAACCAGTTCTAGGGAGGATAGGCAAGATTCTAAGCCATGGAATCTGGTTTTTCCAAAGCCTGCGCCAAGCACACTGCTCCATAATCCCTAGCCATATAGCTCAAAGTAGGGGGTGGAAACTGTTTCAATTAAATAAAAAGCAAACTTCCTCAGAGATGAGAAATTCTGCATCACAGGCTCACAATGTAAGAGCATCAAGGAATTTAGAAATTAAAAATTTTCAAATTTATCACTTAGTCAATGAGAAACTAAGAATGGATGAAGTGAAGATTATGGCTGAAACTGTATTAGAAAATCAAACTTCATTTTCAGGAAACAATTTAAATGCCTGGCAGTACTGGTTGCTTGTTGAGACAGTACAAGAAGTTTATCCTAATTAGACAGCCTGGCTCTGAGCCTGTCTACTCTCCATGGATGGTAATGTCACTATGTATTCACTCGCTCAACATTCAGCCTAACAGTGAAACTACTGGGGGAAGAGGAGCTGAGGGATGGTAAGGAGGCCGTATCTCCCTCCAACCCCCTCTTTTTTTTTCCTAAGACAGCTGATCCATGCATCATTCTAAAGCACATAATTCTCAATGCTGTTACATACTAATAATACACTTGCACCTCTTCTGAAGACTTAAAAGCAGCTGGAATAAAAAGATATTTAAATTGTGGATCCTGTAGCTGTAGATGGAGGTGGGATGGAATTTTGTGGGCAACTGGTCCAGGGTGACCTGTCTCCAAAGGATTCCTTTGTCCAGAAGGCAACTGGTAGCACTGGGAAATCTTTGACTTAAAAGACAAAAAAATGTTCCAACTGGTTGGAACTCCAAAGGCAACATCATTGGCAAAGACAATGAATTCGAATTCTTAAATTCTATCCTC
This sequence comes from Nesogale talazaci, assembly GCA_004026705.1. Classification (NCBI taxonomy): domain Eukaryota; kingdom Metazoa; phylum Chordata; class Mammalia; order Afrosoricida; family Tenrecidae; genus Nesogale; species Nesogale talazaci. The sequence continues at coordinate 14,266 of PVJH01017510.1, read as the reverse complement.
TCTTCCTTATTGTGTCCTGGCCCAACTCTGTTTAACTCTTCACATTTCTTCCAAGATTCCTGGGAAGATCACTGGACTGGACACCAGAGCATCAGGGATCCCTCCTGCTCAGTGACTGTTGGATCCATCAGAATATTAGCATAACATTTCCAAACCTTATTTTCTTCATCTAGAAAATAGGGATCATGGATTCTGCTTTATTCTTATCATGGGGTTTTAAACAATAGCAACAGCAAACCTAACCTAACTCTCTGCTATCTAGTCGATGCTGGCTCATAACCATCACCACTCTCTCTGGGATTTCTGAGACTGTAACTGTTTCCAGGAAGAGACAACTCAGTCTTTCTCCTATGGAGCTGCTGGCAGTTTTGAACTGCAGACCAGGCAGATCACAGTCCATCTTGTAAGCATCACACAACCTGGACTCCTTTTCAAAGGGCGTAGAGGATAATCAAATGAGAAAGCAAGCTTGAAAATACAGTACAGTTAAAGAACTTTCAGGTACACATGGAGAAAACATGCTGGATGGGAAGCTACAACAGAGGGTGCCCCAGTAAAATAGATGGCTATTTAATGAGATAGCTGTTTGTTTTCCAAGAAAGACTTAATTAAATATTTTCATGTTTATACTGCACCTACCATGAAATCTCATATGTACTTTCATGCTCAATGACGGCATAACTGACTCCAAGGAAAGTTAGGAAGGAACTCATCTCAAATCAAAAAGTAGCGACAAAGCCTTTGTTATGTGTCAACATGCCACAGATTTAATTAGCATCCCATTCAAAGACAAAATAATCTAAAACAAAGATAATACATAGACAAACAGCTATTAATCAAGGCAGAGATGCATAAATTTCATGAGGGGATTATAAAGTACAAAACAAAGTTAAAAGGGTAGTATCAGAAAAAGGTCATAGACTTTGAAGGATGGGCAGGGTTTCAGCAGATGTCATGAGGGCGTGTCTTAAAGGCCAAAAAAACTTGTTCAAATGAAAAGGGAGGACAACTTGGGTTTGCAGGGGACCTGAAAGACCAGCGCTCACAAATAAATGGGAAGTGTGCAGGAGTGCCACCGTTAGCTAGTGCTGCTTAAACAGAAATACCAAGAGCCGAAAAGTTTTTAGCCATGTCAGTCCCTTCCTCATGGGTGGTCCTGGGTGTTAAGGTGGTTCCTGGGTCCTCCCAGGATGCCGTGTGAACGGCATCTGTCTCTTCCTCCAGGTGTAGTCCTTCTGCATCAAAACTGTTGCTTCTCTTCCAGATAATCTCACATGTATATAATTACTTACATCTTTGTGGCCTGTTAAGAATGAGAATTCTGTATCTATCATGTACATCTTTTTTTTTTCAGAGGCAGCAGAGAACTGAGAAAATATATGTCAAAGCCTATTTGTTGAATGAATACAATGGAGAAATCCAGATTGTATCACTGTCTTTTCCCTTTATTCAACATTTCTTTGACCTGATAAGTCCCAGAAATAAATGAACAAGTTTAAGAAATGGTATTTCAGTCCACAGATGAAACACTACCTCCCTCCTCTGCCCCTAAGCCTCCAGGTAATCCACCCTTCTGCTTCTCCCTTCCTATGGGGAGACGGTTGTTCTGGCAAACAGGACAGGACCACCACCTTTCATGGTCTATGGCCCATACGTGACCAGACATCCCATTTTTTAACCATTTAACAATATTCCGTGGCATTTTAAAATTAAAATAAATATATTACAGTACTACTTTTGTATTCTACGAAAAATCTTGTTGCTCCATAAAGACCAAATTTTTAATCAAGAAATACCCCCCCTTCCTGGTCAATGGTATCCCACTTAAAATCTGGTCACCTTACATGGGGGAATGCTGATGGCTCAGCCATGGGATCTGATGAAACAAATGACTGGCCTGTCTCTCCATCTGAGATGAATGGGCTCTTGTCTTCTGTTCCCTAGTGAAAGCTGCAGAACGCAACGCTCTCAAACTTTAGAGTTATTTAATGTTCCAACTGTATCCTCCCCTTCTACCTGTGAATAACTTGGCTTCTTTGTAAACCTACAAAGAATCGTGAACTGTCCCTTTGTGTAATCCCGTCATGATTTGCAGGCTAGCTACATGCAGGAAACCTGCCTCAAATAAAGCTCTGGTCCCTGAAGTGTCTATACCGTAAGGCCCCCCATGACTCAAATGCATCTATTCTTGAAGCTGTCTTTTGTTTATGCCAAGAAATTCAGAAAGCAGCTATTTGGCCAGTTGACTGGAAAAAAAATGATATTTGCCATTCCCAAGAAAGATGACCCAATAGAATGCACAAATTATAGAATAATATTATTGATGTCACATAAAAGTAAGACTTTGCTGCAGGTCCTCTGAGAATGATGACAATAAGACACTGACAAGGAGCTGCCAGGTGCTCTGGCAAGGTTCAGAAGAAAAGATGAGGGCTGAGCCCCGGTGGCTTAAGTGGTTGAGTGAGGGACTGCCGCCCAGAGGGTTGGCAGTTCAAATCCAGCGGCTGCTCTCAGGAACAGCACTGGGTAGCGCCCATGACCACCAGAGGCAGTGATGCCCGCACACACACAGAAGAAAAGATGGAGCATTGCATGTTATTTCTGACATCAGATGAATCTTGACAGAAGGCAGAAAATACCATAAAGATGTTTACTTGTCTTTTATTAACTATGCCAAGGCATTCAACTCTGTGGCTCATAAAACATTATGGATAGTCTTGAGAAGAATGGGAATAGGGATTCCAGAATACTTCATTGTGCTCATGTGGAAAATAACCATGGATCAAGAGGCAGTTATGTGAACAGAACGAGGGACTGGGGAATCCAATTCACATTTGGATGATTTTGCTCTGGATCTTAGATACCTGATCTGGGATACTTTCTAATGTACAATTACTTTATATATATAGCTATTTCTTATACACATATGAGTGTATCTGAATTTGCTTCTCTAGTCTACCCCGACTAACACATCCACTTTGATCTTTTCTTTGTTTCCTACCTTTTTTAAAGAACCTTTGACTTTCCTTGTGAATGATGGTCTTGATGTCCTCCCACAGCTCCTCAGATCTTCTGGCATCAAATCTGTTTTTGAAATTCAGATGGGATAGATTCAAGGTTATATTTTGACTCTCATAGATTTTTAATTTTCTCCACCTCTTTCCTAAAATTATTTATGAGCAATTGATGGTCTGTTCCATGGTCAGTTTCTGGCCTGGTTTTAGCTGCTGGTATTGAGCTTCTCCACAGACTTTCCCCACCGATGAAGTCAATTTGATTACTGTTTATTCAATCTAGAGAAGTCGGTGTATATTATTGTCTTGTGTGCTGCTGAAAAAAGATTTTTGCTGTGAATAAGCCTTTGGTCTTGCAAAATTCTATCATGGACTCTTCAGCCTCATTTCTATCACCAAACTCACATTTTCCGATTATTGCTCCTTTCTCTTTGCTACCAGATGTTGCATTCTAACTGCTGATAATCATAAATACATGTTAATTTCCTGTTTGATCAATTTCCAACTGAAGTCATTTCTAGAATTCTTCAATTTCTTCAATACTAGCTTTTGTGGTTGGTGCATAATTGTGAACAATAGTCATATGATTGCATTTTCTTGAAGGATAGATAGATATTATTCTATCACAGACAGCATTATCTTTATGATTGATTTTGCATTGTCCTTTTTGACCATAAATGCCATGCCATTCTTCTTGATTGTGTTATTCATGTCCATTAATTACTACACTAGAAAAAATACAGAATAGTATGTACATTCTGTTCCTTTTGTATGTAGTCATATAATATGACTAGATATTTTATCTGTGTAGAGAATATAAGATAAAATGAATTACTAACAATTCCTATAGCTGAGGGAAGTAGAATTAAAGGTAATACTACATATCTGTCCTGTATTCATTATTCCACCCTGTATATTATTAATATGCTACCTAAAGTTTGGTAGTTCCATCCTATCCAGTCGTGACATGGAAGTAAAGCCTGACTCTTTCATTCCTTAACTATTAGAGCAAGCAAACAATATGGAGGAGTGAATCCTACTCTTTAATATAAACTCAATGGCAACAACTTTGTTTTTTATATTGTTTTAGATATGCCCTTAAACATGGTTTGCAGGCATTTTGGAGAAGAAACTATTAAGGCTCTGGCCATCTTCCCTCAAGTTTCCATTCTTATTCTAAACTAAACACATTCACATATGTGGCAGTGCCCAAGTCCATGCCTGCCAACGGAGGGGCTCCCTCATCTATATATCCTTCCCTTCCCTTCATGCTGGCACTGGAGAGTTCATCCCAGCTCAACACAGGATAGCCTGCCTCTCTGAAGGGTCTTACATGGGGACTGAAACTACATCAACTCCCAATAAAGGAAGGCAGTTTCTTTGCTCTTTAATCTGCTCTTGGCCCCAAGTAATATGGGTAGACTTCGATAGATGTTCCATGTCAAACAGAGCCGCTACTCCCACCCCAGTCTTCCTGGACTTGTGCATTCTAGGGTCTTATGCTTGGAAATTGTAATTAAATCCCTGTTGCAATTTCTGCCTCCTAGGAAGTGGCAGACAAGGTGACCTGATACTAGCTGTCAAAGAGTACACTTGTGTGACCAAGGACATAACCCCAGCAAGCCATAAATTAGATCTATTGCTGATAAGAAAACAAGGGAAATCATTTGAAAATTGTACACACTATGTTTAGAACATCTGTATTGACATTGCCAAGAGAATTCTATCAGCCTTGCTCAAAAGTCTGTGACAGGAATGTGTTATTCTCCTGTAATGCCCTGGGTTTGGGCTTGGTTCAGGGGAAGCTTTGACAGGTGAAGGATATAAAAAATTCAGCTCTCTGATACCAGCGGCTTGAGTGGAAAGAAAATGTTGTGAGGAGGATGATGGCAACAAGTGTACAAATGTGCTTTTCATGCAATGTATGGGTGGATGGATTGTGATGGCAGTTGTATGAGCCCGCAGTAAAATGATTTTTTTTAAATCTTAACTCTCTCTTCCTTTGTCCAAATCAATTCTGAGACAATTCTCTATGAAATTAAATTCCAGTAGTTGCTTGCACTAGCAGCCCAAATATCACATACTTTATTAGTTGTTCTTCTTCCTCTATGTCATTCTTTCCTCACTGTTCTTAATTCTCAATTCTCCACAATTAATAATTCTCACTCACATTCTTGTCTTAGGTACAGGTTTCAGGATAACCCAAAGTCCCTCAAATTCTTAGCCAATGCTTCTTCATTGTCACAAATCAGCAGCTCTTCCTATTTGCTCCATCTTGAGACATGACACAATCTCTTAAGGAGTTAGAGAAACCAGAAACTTAGCCCACTCTCACTATTGTCAAGTCTGGTCAATAATGGCTTCTTAATATCTTTTGCATCCATCTTATCCCTACCACACAAATTTAAAGCCCTAGTTATTCCCGTCTGTAATCCTATCTTTCCAAATCTAATCTTCCCCTACTCTAGTTTTCTCCATTTTTTTTTCAAACTAGTTCAAAAATGGCAATAGCTTCATTTATTTCCTCCGGCTAAAATCTTCAAAAGTTTTTCTCTTAGCTAAGACTATAGCCCAAACTGATATTTAAGACACAAAATGCACCTTAAATATACAGATTGATATTGTTCCTGTATTCTTTGGGGGGGGGGGCATCACTGCTCTCTGGTGGTCGAGGGAGTTACCCAGCGCTACTCCTGACAGCAGCCACTGGATTTGAACTGCCAAGCCCACGGGCCGCAGTCCCACACTCAACCACTTATGCCACCAGGGCTCAGCCCTATTGTTCCTGTATTCTAACAAATCATTTTTATTTTTCTCATCACCAGATACTTAATTACGATTAAGTCTTAAGAAAACTTTCATAAATTTGCTAAGCTAAGCATAATTAAAGCCATTATGAATATTAGTAGTACCCTATACCATGTAATGAGAAACAATTTTTGTTTTCTTCTTGATGACTAATGCTAATAATTCATTTATTGTTAATTTGCATAGTTTCTCCCAGTTGGATTTGACAATTTTAGTTGCTAATTAGGAATTAATATAAGTGATGTGAGGAATTAATAAATGCTTTCATGATGTTGATGAATACACATTTGCCAGGGGATTAGTTAATATTATTCTAGCCATAATTCTGGATGTATGCAATCTGCACCCTTCACAGATGGCCGTACTGATTCTTTTTGGTTGTTGCTCAATGAAATGTTATGAATTTTTCATGAAATTTACCTCTATTTTAAATTTAAAAAAAATATGGAGAACAAAAAAATATTGGCCTTGGTGTACATAATGTTGGTTATGACTTCTACTAAACCATTTTTGCTTACCTCCCATCTGTGTTCAGTACTCACCTTAAGTACCATTTCCTCAGGTCAGACATTTCTATCTACCGCAGGCTGGTCTAGTAACCTCCTTCCCCTGTGCCTTCCTATTCATCTGTGCTCTTTCCTGCAAAACACTGAATGATTGCCTTCATCACCCACCCCACTTCACAGAGGTCTTCCTTTAGTAGATATGATGCCTTTACCAAATACAAATTAAATAGATATGAGTGAAGAAGCAAGTACTCCAGATTGAACTCCAATACTCATGCTTTACATAAAAATCAGATGTCAAACTCTGCTTTTGTATGGTTTCTCTTGGACACCTATTACTGTGGGCATCCCGTGTGCTCTCTCACTCCCTGGGCCTTCCTTTGGCATGCCAGGCCTATCACTCTGGAATGACTGCAGCATTTCACCTTTTTTGGAAAGGCCAAGCACACTTTCCGGTTCCTATGTGATAGCTGGGTTTTGTGTCAACTTGGCTCAACCAGGATTCTCCATGGTTTAGCGGTTAGGGACTGATAATCTACCATAGTGTGATCTAACAGTATAATCAACTGCATTGTGGGTTCTGCTATGGGCAGCAGTAACACAATTGTAAAAGGATTAGGAAGGAATGTAGACAACTTACTCAGATCACAGACCTGCTGTAATCAAAAAAAAGTTTCCTCGGATACATGGTCTACTTTTATCTGAGCAGACTTGGTGGGAAAGTTTGTCTCTTCTTGCTGGTCTGGGTCTTGCATCTATCTCATCAAACTCTGATTCTCTGTACTTGAGCCCATGGTTCACCACATTGCCTGCCAATCCTGAGAGTTATCAGTGGCCTGCTATATTGCCTACTGTTTTATCCATCTCTGCCTTCACTAGACTGTGGCCTTCCTGCTTCTTGCTCTGTCTTCCTGCTTTATGGTTTGGTCTCAGAAGCTTCATGGGCCAGGAAAAACCTGTAGCTTAACATCTGAATCAGGAACTTGAACTGGGACTTACTTTCACAACTGTGTGAGCTACTTTCTTGATATAAATTTCTTTCTTTACACACACATATCAAGGTCACTGCTTTTGCTTCTCTAGAGTACCCAATCTAACACACCATCACATTTCCTCTTAAGATAAAATTTTCACAGAATAATGCCTTCTGTCATTCAAGATTAAAATTAAACTAATTGCCATTGCGTCGACCCCAACTCTGGTGATGACATGTGTATCAAAGTAAAACTGTGATCCATGGGATTTTAGAAGTTATATCTGAGGAGATGGATTGCCAGATATTTTATTGAAGACCTCTCTGGGTGGATTTGAATTAAAAATGGTTAGGTTAGTAGCATAATGAATTAACTATTTGCATACCCAGGACCCCAGGAATTTAGGGTGCCTTCTATGAAATAAGCTAACAACAGAATAAGTACAATTCTCTGAAAGTAACCTTAAAAAGTAGGGTGTCTCCCAGGTCATAGTAGAAAAGGCAGAGCCTGAAAATCAAGTTAAAGGACAAAAACATTGCCATCCCTATAGTCCTTGCTATCTTTAAGCCTGCTCTTTCATTTTTGTGTCAATTCATCTCAAGGGGGGTTTGTTTGTTTGCTTGTTTGTTTATTTGTTTTGCTGACCCTCTACTTGACCAAATGTGATGTTCTTCCCCAGGGATGGAACTTCTGAATAATCGGTCGAAGGTTCATGAAACGAAACTCACCATCCTCCACTCCAAGGAGTATTCAAGCTGTGTTTCTCCTAAGACCAAATTTGTCTCTTCTCTAGTAGTACACGGTAGACTCGATATTCTTCTCCAAGGCCTTTCAAAAGCATAAATTGTCTCTTAGCCTTTCTTATTTCTTGTCCGGTTTTTGCAAGCATTTGAGTTGGCTGAAAATAACATGATTCAGTTCACTTTATTCTCAGGTGTCATCTTCGCTTTTGAATACTTTGAAAGAGGCCTTTTACCTTCTTTAAATAGATTACACTTATTTCTAAAGGGAATGTTACATAATTACTATCTGCCTCTCTCTCCAAAAGAATATAGGCTCTTGTATTTGTTTTTGCGTGTGCTAAAATTCTTTCATCTGGATGAAAGTCAAGCCAACTCACTGACTTCACATCAATTCAGACTCCTGGGGACCCTAAAGGACAGGGCTGAAGGACTCCTGTATGTTTCCAGGACCATAGATGTTTACAAGAGTTGAAACTCTTATCCTTATCCTGGGGCGCGCCTGGTGGTTTTGAATTGCTGAACTTTAGGTTAGCAGACCAATTCAGAGTCCTGGTGGCACATATTGGGCTACTAACCTCAAGGTCAGTAGTTTGAAACCACCAGCACTTCCATGGCAGAAAGACAAGGCATTCTACTCCTATGACAAGCTGCAGTCTCGGAAAGGCACAGGGGCAGTTTTATCCTTTTCTGTGTGGTTCGAATGAGCTGGAATCACCTTGATGAAAGTGAGTTTGGCTTTGGAAAGCATAGCAATTAGTGAACAAATAGGAAACCCCATTTACTGTTAAATCAGTACAATGATGGAAGCACTCGTTTATCTATGCTGAGAGATTTGGGACATGTCTACCTGCCAACTAACTGGAAAAGATCCATTTTTGTTGCCATTCCAAAGAAAGCCTAGCCAGTAGAATTTGAGAGTTGACCAACAATATCATTAATATCACGCACAGCTAAAATTTTGATGAAAGTAATTCAGAACTGTTATAAGCGTGCATCAACAAGAAGCTGTTAAAAATTCATATCATGACCTGAAAAGGATGTGAAATGTGGGATAGCTGTGCTGCTGTTAGATAGATCTTAGATAAAGGCAGAGAATACCAGAGAGATGTTCATCTTCGCCTCTGCTTTTTTTTGACTTTGCAAAGGCATTGTTGCATGCATCACTGTTTACCAAAGTGGATGATACCATCTCTGAGGAGGGAGCCGGTGGACCCCGGGGGCTCAGGTGTTGCCATCAGACCAGTTCTGTGCAGCAAATTAGACACTGCTCCTGTGAGCTGAGCCAGGTGCCGCCACCCTCTCCATGACCCCGGATTACTAGGTCCTCTTGTCAAAGTCATCTATGAAATTGTGCAATTCTCCAGCCTTATAAAGACTGTCACTCTCCAGCCTTGGAAAGCCTTTGTCAGTTTGGCCTGCAAGGAAGCTTCTCTATATTCTCTCTCTGTTCCTAGACCCAGCCTGCCAGGCATCATGAGGGTTCTCTGTGTTCTTCTGATCACACTCGGCTTGCTTCTCTCCCCGGTTTTCCCAGGTAAGCTGGAACACTGCCCCTCACCTGCCAGCCTCTCCCTCTGATTCCCAGGGCTGAGAACTGTATGGCAATAGGAGCTCTGATGACAGGTCCTAAGGATGTGCCCCAAGAAACAGATGAGAAGCACGAACAGCGTCCCCCACCTGGTGTTTTAGAGGAACACTGATGGCAGAAGGCAGTAGGCAAGTGTGCTGAGGCTGCAGCGTCTTCATGCTGTGTCCCATGCTGGAGGGAAATGAGCCTCCCCAGAAAACATGATCCTTGAAGGCAGTACAGCTGCAGGGGACATGGCCGTGTGTCCGTCCCTTGCTCTTCACTTCAGGCTCCAACTTTTGGTCGGGACAGAAGAGGTGGCCTCAGTCAGAAGCAGCTCTGGCTTCTTACCTCCACGTGAAGCTTAACGAGCTAGAAAGCAGCCTGTCTGAAAGATAAGGCCAGCCCCTCACTCTGCCCATTTTTACAAAGAGGAGGGAGCCATGAGAAGAGACATGGCCTGCCAGCCCCCACTTCTGCCCCTGGTCACTGAGTAGGATCTCCCCAAACTGCCCTGCTGCAAGTAAAGTGCTGCCTGACCCTCTGCCACCAGGGCAAGCTCACCAAGGTGGGGTAGTCATGAATTCATGGCCTTGTTGACCTTTTTGAGAAATCCATTCACATTCTCTGGTAGGAAACCTCCCTGATCAAGGGGAGGCTGTTTTCTCTCAGGTCAGAAGTTGCCAGATTCTCTGAATTAAAGTCACCACTTCCCTGGAAGAGGAGAAGATGGGGTGTCAGGGTAGAAATGGTCACCTCCGCTCTGTCGCTGACTCGCTGATCCAGCCTAAGGTGGGCCTTGGTTTCCCTGGCTGTGATGCATGCCTCTAAACCCACTGACGGAGGTGCACTCGGAAATATCCTACTTATAATTGTGTCTCTAGATCACTGATTTTTACAAATCTATTCTAACTAGGCCTGAATTTTTACACGAAAACTAGCTAGAAGTATTCTAGGGTAAAAATGATGTTTTATATTGTCGGTGGTGAGAGGTTTTAAAAATTCAATGTGTTGCCACTAGGCTTTTAAAAATAGAATAGGAAACGTCAGTGCCTGCTTGAAGGTTGTATACTGCTTTATTTTCTGAGGGAATGTCACAAAGTTAGTGTAAAAATGGGATTAATTAGTGATGGAACTCTCTCATGAACTTTTTGAAGTGCCCTGACCTTCGTCTTGTTTTTTTTTTTCAATGATTCTATTGGTGGCTCTTACCGCATTTTTTTCTTACAGCTTTTATAACATCCAGTACATCATTTGTATCAAGCATACTTGTACACACATTGCCATATTCAATTCCAAATATTTTCTACTTGAGCACTTGGTATAAGCTTCTCTTTCCCCCTCCTATTTTTTTTTTAATAAATCATTTTATTGGAGGCTCATGATCTCCTTAATCCTGGTGTGATGTGTGATGTGTGTGTGTGTCCTGGATTGTGACATTGTTATTGTTGCTGTCACGTGCTATGGAATCAGGTTTCATTTGTGGCAATTGGAACCTCTTCTTTACCAAGCATGATGTTCTTTTTCAGGGATTGGTTTCTCCAGATAACATGTCCAACAGGCATGGGATGAAATTTCTCTCTCTGTGCTTCTAAGGAGCATCCTTGTTCTACTTCTTCCAAGATACATTTGTTTGTTCTTCTGGCTGTAGATGGGACTGTGATTTTTTTCCCCCCTTTGTGGCAAGTCAGGTCAAATTCAAAAGGTTTAGAAGCCATTACTTTAACATGAAGAGTTACTATTTTCAGTCCATTTAACTGAATTATTTCTATGACCATCTCATTCGGAATATAGAAAATAAAAAAATCTTCCAATGATAAGTAGAAATAGCCCAACCTACTTATCATTCATTGAAAAAACAATAGTCAGTACTCATGAATATGTGATAAAATCAAGCAGCATTCCATTCTGTCATACTAAAGACAGATCATCATGCGTTGGAACAAAGTCAATGACAACTGATAACCACAACAATATTTATTAAACACTTGGTATATACAAGGTTATCTCAGACACATACAAGTAAGGTTATTCTGCAATGTCCTTCAACAGCCCATAAATTCTGTCTGGATGGAATTCCACAGATTCTGCCCTATAAGTACCTATAAAGTATAAGTACCTATAAGTACCTATAAAAACCTATAAGTACATGAATTCCTGGTTTGGGGGGCAAGGACACCTTCAGCAGTCATTTTCACTGTGGTTGGCCAAAGTCAACTCATCCTTTAGGATGGGTGATGAGAGTGGTGAGTCCCTCTGAGCTCCAGGGATCCCTGCAGAACAGACACCCTGTTTAAGGCAAAGGCGTTCACAGTTTGAAAGAGAACAAAAGAAAAGGGCAATATTTAGCATAACGATTTTTCCACCGTGATGTCATTGGGAGAGAGGCAGGAGGACTCTCTGAAGTGTCTTGCCCACTCAAGTTCGCAGGCTTCCTTAGCTTCTCACTCTTGAGCCGACAGCAGCCAATCCTTAACATACTGTCTGCTTCATTTTGTAGACACTGATTTGGAGGTTGTTCTTTTGATTGCTGTCAATGAGTTGTTGCTGCTGCTTTCATGTATCCTCACCACCCATGGAGTTGTGCTCACCAGGCTGAACACGATCAACAGCTCAGAGTTTAGTGCCAGGTAGAAGCTCCTCATTGAAGGAGGCTCTTGGGTCCTGGCACAAGGTCTTGACTCATCCCAGGTCACCCATGGGGTCGATGCCCTCCTATCTCTAATCTAGGCTTGTCATTTTATATATGGGGGAGATAGGATCCAGAGGAACTGAGTCGAATGAAAACTGCCTTGTCATAGCAGTCTAACACCGTCAGGTTGGACATTAGGTTTTAGCAGTTTTCTTCTCTCTCAGTAAAAAATAGGGTTAATCACTTTTTGTGTGTGGGCGTTACTGTCCTCTGGTGGGAATAGGAGGCCCAGCCTTGCTCCTGGAAAGCTGCTGCTGGATTTGAACCACTAACTCTATGGGCCGCAGTTGTGCGCACAACCACTGTGCCACCAGGGCTCAGCCCAGCTGATCACTTTTATCTCATAAAAATGGTTTCTCTGTGAACCAAATATGACAATAAAATAAAACTCAAGTCACTGAGTCAGCAAGATAGGAACACAGCTCAAGCCTTTGGAAAGCAACATAATTTAAGACTGTTCATTATTGCAGCAAATACTTAGTTTATAACTGCAGTTTATTAATACAGGAAATATTTAGTTTAATTAATTTTAAACTTGTTATTTAAATTACATTTAAATTCAACTATGTTTTAAATTACTATTAATATTTAAATTTTAGCTACAGTTCATTAATGTAGCAAACATTTAGTTTATAGTTATACCTGTAGTCTAGAGTTTGTGTACAGATATTATCCTGGGATTGGAGATAAATAAGAAAAATAAGTCTTTGGCCTCATATTCCAGAAGCAGGATATGGTATGAAACAACTGATAATATAAAAAAATTCATTACAATCGTGTTGTGAAATGGCATTAACTACAGGGAGCAAAAGAATTCTTGACAACAGGTGTCTCCAGATGTTGAGGAGTCAGGGTAGGCATTCTTTCTTTCTTTTTTTTTACAGTTTTGTTGGCATATAACCCACATATCCAATCATATCAAGAAGAGTTATACAATTATTACCACAATCCATTCTCAAACATGTTCTCTCCTTGCCCCTCATTTAAATCACTTTTAAAATAAGTTGTGTAATCACATTCAGTTCTTGGGCTCTCTCCCCCTCCAGGGGAAGCATTCTTGAGGAAACAAAGAATTAGAAAGAAAACAGGAAATGAATAGTTTTGATGTGCCAGCTATTTCAAAAAATAATCAACTCCTTTTTAATATTTTAAAAGCAGAACACTTCAGCTTTGCACAGTGGCAATATCATAGCCAGTGAGGTTTAAAAGCAGAACACTTCACATAAAATTCAGGGTTCCATCTTTTCGTAGAAAGAAAACACGACAAAAGACGCCCTGGCAAGGAGTGCTGCTTCTTGGGACCAGCAGCTCACCCTTCACCTCACAGCAGGCCTACTGCTCTCAACCTCACCCCCTTCACTGCAGCCTCCCTGCTGCAGACATCTGGATTGGAAGATCAGAACTAAATAAACTAATGCCAGGTGAGGAGGCAGGTGAGAATGAGGACGAAGCACACAGGAAGGATAGTATGTGCAAAACCCCTGAGGTACAGAGCAATAAAGACAGTAGCTAGCTCTACTTAAACACTTAGGACTCCACTAGGAGGTAGAACAGACTGTTAGTCCCATTTTATAGAAGACTTGTCCAAAGTCACAGGACTTTGTAGGAAGAATTCAGATCCAACACATGTAACTCCAAAGTGTGTACTGCATTGCTTCTCATGGTATAGGAGGACATGCCTGAGGACTCTGGGACTCACCTCCCCACCCCCACCCCCAAGGGCAACAGTGCAGCGATGATCTGGGAACAGATCAGGTGAAGCTGTATAGGGCATGACAAGCAATGGGGTCTGGGTGAGCCCCTAAAGATTTTTCAAAGCCAGAAATGACCTTGATTAAAGAACAATGTGCTTACAGTGTTGAGGTTGAATAAAAGACAGCAAGGGTGGGTGCAAGAAAGCCAACTAGGACATCATTACATAAACACTTCCATTTCTATGAGGACTGTGTATTTCTTTTTTTT
>PVJH01017509.1:0-47638 GCA_004026705.1 Nesogale talazaci | reverse complement strand
GGGGGGGGGGGGGGGGGGGGGGGGGGGGGGAAGGCACTCCACTGTCAACCCCCCACCCCCACCCCACCCCAAGCCAGAGTGAGGGACTCACATGCAGACACCCGGAGAGGCCTGGCCTCAGAACCTGACAGGTCGGGATGGCGCACGCGGCCTGTCTGCAGAAGGCACCCGGGGGCCGGGGTCTTCGGCGATGTTTGACAGACAAGGCACCAGAGGCCCGGGAGACTGGAGGACCCCCACACCTCCCAGCGAGACTGCAAGTGGACTCTGGAAGAGAAGCCAGCCCTTCACTGGACTCACCCCAGTGGGGGAGTGGGGACGGGGCCCCACGGAGGGGCCGAGACTCCCAGACGCCCAGGGCTTTGTCCCCAGCCAGCGGCCCATGGAGGGAGGCTGCGCAGTTAGCAGCGACTGGAACCCGTCACCAGGCCGCTGGCCTCCTGGCGAGGGGCGTCCGGTCCTGAGCATGAAGCTCCACTCACCATGTCAGAGCAGCGTGACAGCAGTCAGTCAGTCACAGGCCACATCCAGGCCCTCACACAGAGTGCAGCTTGTCCGCATAGCAGACCAGTCTGCCCACACAAGGCCCAGTCTGTCCACACCATGTCCAGTCTGTCCACACAATGTCAAATCTGCCCATGTGGAGTCCAGTTCACCCACCCAGTGTCCAGTCCATTTGCACAGTGTCCAATCCGTCCACATAACATCCAGTCCACCCACACAGCATCCAGCTTGTCCTCACAGAGCCCAGTCCACCCACACAGGGCCCAGTCCGTTCACACAGTATTCAGTCTGTCCACATGGGAGTCCAGTCATCCAGTTTGTCCACAAAAGATTCAGTCTGCTCATGCAGGATCCAGTCCATCCACACAGTGTCCAGTTTGTCCATGTAACATCCAGTCTACCCACACAGCATTCGGTTTGTTCACATCACGTCCAGTCTATCAACGCGGGGTCCAGTCCATTCACACAGCATCCAGCTTGTACACATAGCAACCAATCTGTTCATACCGCATCCAGTCTGTCAACATGGGGGTCCAGTAGTCCAGCTTGTACACATATGATCCGTTCCTGCTCTCACAGGGTCCAGTCCATCCACAGAGTCCAGTTCATCCACAAAACATCCAGTCTACCCACCCAGCATCCAGTTTGTACACACATGGTCCAGTCTGTTCACCCAGCATGCAGCTTGTACACACAGCATCCAGTCTGTCCAGTGTCCAGTCTGTACACACAGCATCCAGTCTATCCACACAGGGTCCAGTCCATTCACACAGTGTCCAGTCCGTCCACACTGGGTCCAGGCCCCTGGTGCCTTCACCATCCAGCACCACGGGGCCATCTCCGCAGACTCACCCAAGGTCCCTCACAGGCCCCGGTCCAGCGTCTCCCCCAGACGAGCCCCAGCAGAATCAGAGGATGCAGCCTGTGCTGCCGGAGCCTGGCTGGCTCCTCGCGTCCAGCCAGGAGGTCACTGAGTTCGGGCTTTACCTCCTGCGGGCTGGCTCAATCCCCTCAAAGCTGTTCCCCAGCAGCACTGGCCGCGTCTCAGAGGGCCAGCGGCTCCACACACCCGGGCTCTGGCCACTCAGAGCCAGGGCTCCACCCCGACATCTGGTTTCCATCCTGTGCCCGAGCTGTCAGATGACATAACACGCAGATGACACGCGGGCCGCAGCGTCCTGCCAAGCTCGGCCCGTGCCGGTCCCGCCCCCAGGAGGTCATCTTGGAATAGACACTTCCCGCTGCCCTCCCCGGGGCCACTGAGAGCAGAGCCCTGTCTCTCAGCCTGGAGAGAGGGGCGCCAGGGGCCCGGTGCTGTGCAGGGGAGGCAGCATCAGAGCACACAGGCGGGCTGTGCACCCTCCATGCCCCCAGACACACATCCCCGACCTGATTTGGAAGTCAGATGTTCAGCAGGGCATCCAGCAGACGTCAATGATGCTGCCCTGGCCCCCATGCGGCTGGGGGCCCTCAGAGTGACCCCCTAAGAACACCAGGTGCCTGGAGCCCCCGTGAATGACGCATGTGGGGACTTTGCCTTTCTGGATGACCTGGCGTGCCATGGCTACAGCTATGGCTGCTAACTGATGGTCAGCGAGGGGACACACCTCCCCCTGCCCCCCACCCCCCCACACACACACTGGACGCTTCATGGAGGAAACCAAAGGAGGGGCATCCACAGAGACGGAGGCTCCAGGAGGACTTACAGGTCGCTCCTGGCTCCTGGTCAGAGGGACCCAGGGGCCCGTCAGGCTGGGGCCAGGGACGAGGACCACAATCAGACTGGAGAGGGAAGGCACTGGACCGGAGTCAGACGGGGCTGGGCTAGGCTTGACGTGTGGATCGTAGCACGGACAGGGGCCCACTCCATGAGGCTCAGTGAGGCCTCTGCACAGGGGCCCTGCTCACAGTAAAAGCAGCTGGACTGATGGCCACCAATGGTGGGGGGAGAGGTAGGCATGGCGGTGTTGGGAAGCCCCTGGGTGAAACCCAGGCGGCTCCAGGGCCGGTGTGGATACAGAGCAAGGGGCATGGGAGCAGTGGGCTGGGCAGGCCCCACTGGCTGAAGCACCTGCCGGCAGCAGCAGGAAAGGGTTCTGGCCAGGCCAGGATCAGAGTCCAAACTCATGCAGATGAGGACGGGCCCGAGAACCGCAGCCGGCCCAGCCTCCAGCTATGGCCACGCCGACCACCACAGCATGTCTGCTGTCCACACAGCCTGACCTTGGCGGCGACCCCCCACAGCGTGTGGACACGGCGTGGACATGGCAGAGAAGTCAGTCCCAGGCACCCGCCGGTCCCCGAGCACCCAGAGGTGCCCAGAGGTGATGTCACAGCAGCCCGGCAGAGACTCGTGAAGCCAGCTCTCCCCGCGTTTCCCTACAGGACCCGCTCAGCGCACAGACCCACAGGTTCCCGGAGGGGGAGAGAGCGCACACGGGGGCACCCTCCCTCCCCTGAGCAGGGGCCAGGCCGTGGACACGTACACTGACCCAGAAATGAGGCGGCTGCACCCAAAGCCGTGCCGCAAAGGGGCCTGACCGCCCAGGTGGAGGCCCGGCCGCGGTGAGTGGGACCTGACTGGGCCATACCTGAAGAAGCAAAGAGAAGCAGGAGAAAGGCCCGCACACCTGCAGACCAGCCGGGAAGCACCCTCGGGTCCTGGCCGTCGGGTCCCAGTCATCAGGTCCCAGCAGGCCTGGCCATGCTGTGTGTGTCCCAGAGCCAGGCAGACTCAGCAGGCAGCCACCGCCAACAGCAACCGGGAGGATGGCCGAGGTCTTTGTCCGCAAAGGACTTGGCCGAGGACTCTTCTTACTGGAGCCCCTGCGTGCATGCACATGTACACACATACACACACACGCACACACAAGCACACATCACACACACACACACACCTTACACGGAGCCCCTGCAAGCGTGCACATGCACACACACACACACACACACACACACTTTCCCAGCATGCCCAGCTTCCGCAATCCCCACCGGATTTAGAATGCAGCTAAACATAGAACACTTTTGCCTCATTTCCCCAGGATGCCCTTGCCAAAATCCCCGTGCCCGTTGGGGCGGCCAGTGTGGCCGAGGACACAGAGATACAACCCCTGTGGGTGGGGGCGGGGGGGGGGAGGTGTCACAAGGGAGAACATGCCCACAGCCTCGAGGGATCTACTGCCCTGTGACAACAGGGACCGCACATCACAGGAAAGGTGCAGATCTTGTACACCTGGGTGTGGGCGGTGGCGGGAGGATGGCCGGCCTCCTGGGACCCCCAGCAGTGAGGTTGGGCAGGCAGTGAGCTGGGGGGGGGGGGGTGTCAGACAGGGCTCTGACTGCTGCAGGAAGTGACAGTGGGTGGCGGGGACGGGCAGGGGGCGGGCCTCAGGGTGGCTGTGGGGCTACACAGGGCACAGCTGGGCTTGGCATAAAGTAACCTTGGGTCACCCAGCCCACACACAGGAAGCGAAGACACACATGCCCCACCCCAACTCCAGTTCTGTCCTGCAGCTGCCAGCACCGCTGGGTCTCAGCCGTGCCACCTCTGGTTTGGGGGTAGACAGCCTTGCTGAGAGCCCATGGGCCATGGCCTGGCAGAGGGGAGAGCACGGCGTGGGGGTGGCGAGGAGAAAGAAGAGGACAAGGAGCTTGTCGCTGGCCCCCAGCTAATGTGGGAGCAGTCACAGAGGTTTGCTGGTCCCCCATGAGGGCGACACTCTGGTGCCACCACTGCCCATGACGTGAGCCCAGCAGGGACATGGAGATAGGAAGGCAGGACCTGCTGTTGGACAGAGGGTGTCGGGCCTCCCAGATCTCACCGCCACAGAGTCGATGCCCACTCAGAGGCCTTCCAGGACCGGGTGGTTTCTGAGGCCGTCACTTGGGTACACTCTCTCCCAAGAAGCGACTAGGGTTTCAAACTGCTGTCCTTGTGGTTCGCAGTCCGACACGTGGCCGCTGAGCCCCAAGGCAGAAGAGACCCCCCACAGGGAGCCCGGGGCTCCTCCCAGGTGGGCAGCAGCCGGGGACAGGAGGGGGGGCCCTGCTCTCCCAGCATGTTGGTCCTTGGCCAGCCACGGGCCAGGGCATGGCTACTTGCGGACAGGACGGGAGCCCTGGCTTCTGCGGAGGCTCCAGGCTGCCCCAGGCTCGGACAAGGCGGCTCCTAGCTGGCTTACCTGGAACTGCCGGGGAGCCTGAACAGAAAAACGTGGCTCTTTCTCAGCCTGTGCAGTTCAACATTCCTGGCAGCTCCTTGTCAAGGACGGGAAATTCGGCAGAGAGCCTGGGAAACCCACAGAGACAGCTCTCCCCTGCCCTGTGACGGGATGGCAGGGGGCTGGTTGTGTGCTCACTTGGCAACAGAACAGACCCCGGCCGACTTCACATTTCACAAGCCATGCCCGCACAGGGAGGATGGGGTGGGGTAGCAGGAGGGCCTGCAGGAGTAGAGGTGGGGGCGGATGTTTGGAGGCTCAGGCTGCCTGTACTGGACAACGCTCACCCTGGGACGCAGAGTGCCTGGCCTGACTGGCCGCCGTCCAGGCTGGGGATGAGCCTTTCCCCACTCCAGAAGTCCTGGGTACCATGAACCTCCAGCTTGGATGGGTGGGATGTGGGGAATGCCAGTCCAGCCCCCGCCAGGTGTGTACCCGTGGCCGGGCCTCCCAAGGCTTCTCCACGTGAGGAAGCAGCAAGTGGGTCACACCTGGCCAGGCAGGCAGTGGGAGGACCCTGGGTCACAGCTGGAGAACTCCACCATGCCTGACACTGCCCTACCCCTCCCAGTGGGTGGACACCTGTTTCCAGGAGCCTGTGCTGAGGAGCTGGGTTAGCTGCCGGCCCTGGTTCTGGGCAGGAACAGTGAAAGCTGGTTGCTGCTATGTAGAGCCACAGGAAAGTGGACGGGCTAGGGGCGTCCACTCTGAGGCTGCTCTCATGGGGAGGGACATCCCCTCAGTTCTGCACACACATGGCTCTTCCATCCCGTAGTGGCTACCCGTGAGGTTGTGCACAGCGGAGACAGGAAAAGCGGGTGCTCCAGACCAGCTGGCTGGGGGTGGGCTGGGCTTGGGGTGGGTCAGCAGGCCAGGGGCCCCCAGGCCGGCCCCCCTTCCTACCCCCCTTAGGCTGCAGGCAGCCAGCCCCATCTGTCTGCACTGCTGAAGTCTTCCACAGCCGCCTGCTCCAGTGCCACCCTGGGCCTCCTGAAGGCCAGTGTCCACCGGCCAGGCCCTGACCACGGGCACCCTCTCTGTGTCCCTGAGAGTTTGGTGGACCGTACCTTGGTGTCTTCAGGACCCCCAAGAGCTGCCAGACCCCCCACGGCACACCCAGGGCAGATGCAGTGGACAGAATGGCCCTGAGGAAGCGCAAGGCCGTGCTGGCTCCAGATGCCTGGGCTGACCGCTGGGGACGACAGGGCAAGCTGGGCACGTGGAGCAGAAGGATCTGTTGCCAGCCTCGGATCTCTCACTGTGGACGCCCCCTCCATTGGGGGCAGAGGGTGGGGGCGGGTCAAGGATTTCCCCCCCTCCTCCCCCTGGTCTGAGTCACAGAGGCCCCCGAGGCAGGAGAGCAGCGCGGAGCCTGGTGACAGGACGCCTGGGTGCCAGCACCACCACTGAGAAAAGCCCTTTGTCCCGCGGGTGTGGCTGGGCCGCGGCCGCGGCGGAGGCCTCTATCTGGATGGCCAGCGCTGGCGGGTGTCCAGAAGCGGGGGCTGGGCCTCTGTTTGTGCTCCAGACGGCAGGGCCGTGACGAGCGGCTGACGCAAGCGTCCCTGGCTCCGCATGCCAGGAATTAATCGGGGCGGGATGTGCGCCGAGAAGCCGCTGGGGGGGGGGGGGCCCCCAGAGGCTGCGCCCGCGCGTCAGCCACCGTCCCCCAGGCCCACTCGGGCCGCCAGGGGGCAACAGCACGGCCCCTCTCGGGCTGGCCGTCCACCCTCCAACGGGGGCCCAGGGCCAGCACCGCGGGACCAGGGGCTGGGCTGACTGCTGGCTCTGGGCTCCAGGCAGGTAGTCTGGTTTGGGGGTGTTCGTCCCCAGGAAGGAAATGATTTTTACAATGTGAAGTTAAATCTTGCAGTCTCCAGGGATCAGAGAGGCTCTGAAGCAAACACTGGGGTGGGAGTGGGGGTGGCTGGTTTCAGGCTGGAGGTTGAAGTGGAGGGGGGGCATCCTGAGAGTGGGGGCCCATCTCAGGGTAGTGGGCTGAGGGCAGCAACCAAGCACAGGGGTGGTCTTGCAGGTTCACCCCCTTCCTCTGTGGGGCTCCATGTTGGCAGCTGGGGGTTGGCCTTGGGCCATACATAGTGGGTGCTGGCCCTGGGCAATGGGTGCTGGAGGTTGGTCCTGGGCCATAGGTACTAGGCGTTGGTCCAAGACAGTGGGTGCTGCCCTTGGCCTCCAGAGACAAATTCGGACTCCGGGTGGGGGCAGCAGCTGACTACCCAGGCCGGCCAGACTGGGCTCCTCGCCCGGCCCACCACCTCCTCCCCAAGAACCCTCAGCCACACTCTGCAGACAGAGGAAAGCCCAGGCCTAAGAGAGGGAGAGGAGTCACGCGTGGGACGGCGTAGTGGCCCGCTGTCCCCGCCAGCCCAGCACGCCCCCTCCGCCCCTGCCAGCCCCTCCCCAAGCGGAGAGTGACGACTGCCGGGTCTGTTTCGCAGTGGCAGCTGGAGCTCATGTCTGAGGAGGGCACACAGTGGTCTGGTGGTGCCCACTGTCACACCAGGCTACTAACCACCAGGGCAGCGGGGCAAACCGAACAGGCGCTCCTCAGAGGAAAGCAGAGGCTGTCTGCTCTGGCAGCGTGTCACAGCCTCGGACTCGCTCTGGGTCGGGCCGGCTCATGGCTGTGGCTTTACCAGGAGGAAGCTGACACCAAATAATCAGGTCGGCACGGTCCCTACACCGGACAGCCCTTCCTGGCTCAAGCCTGGCCCCGGGGGGCGCGGGCACACGCTGCCTCCTTCCACGCATAAGGAAAGTCCATCTATTTAGCGATACTTCCACACAGCGCTGGTCACCTAGACGTGTCCCTGCAGTGCCCGCATGTACACTTCAGCGCTCAGAGAATCTTCCCAGCCTCGCCTGATCGTCACACAGGGGCCTGCTAACTACCACTGTTCCGGCCCACAGTGAGGTGGTCAGCTCCAGAAGCCCTCGGGGCCACGTCTGCTCAGAGTCAATGTGCGGCAATGGGTTAGGGGGGAGTGAAACCACTCCACATCCCCAGCAAAAGCTGTGGAAGAAGCTGGGCACCCCACTTTCAAGATGAGAAATTCCGAGACCCTGTGCCTGCTGACCTGCCGCTTCCTTCCAATGCTTCTGCCCCAGCCACCATCACGGCCGCCGCCACGGCTGCCACTCCCATGGCCTTTGCCACGGCTGCCACCGCCACGTGGGGAAACACTCAGAGGGGAGGTGTCCAGAGCACTGCGGGTCAAGCAACCTCGTGCACGTGCAGGACACTGGTTCCTGGCCAAAGCAACACAGGCACCTGACCCGGGCCCAGTGACGGGAAGCTGAGGGCAAGCATGACGGGATCCAGCCCAGTCCTGGGGCAGGAAGGGGCCCACCACCCCTGCACGCCATGTGGAGGTCAGCCGAGTACAGAGAGTGAGTCCCAGGCCCACTGAGCTGCTGACCAGCAGGTGTGGCTCAAACCTGCAGAGGAGAGGCCTGCGTGTGTGCATCGTGTGCACGTGTGTGCTGTACAGACGGTACACTGTATGCCTACATCAGTGCACCTGTGTGCTGTGCAGTGCGCGCGCTCTATGTGTGCATTGTGTGCATGTGTGTATGCTCTATGTGTGTGCACTGTGTACATGTGTGTGCTGTGCAGGGTGTATGCTCTGTGTCCCTGCTGGAGTGTGCACTGTGTGCACATGTGTGCTGTGCAGTGTATGCTCTGTGTTCATGCTGGTGTGTGCACATGCTGTGCAGTATGCACGCTCTGTGTGTCTGCATCAGGTGCACGTGTATGCTGTGCAGTGTGCACGTGTTGTGTGCAGTGTGTGCACATGTGTGTGTTAGGATAATCTGAGACCCCTCTATACTCTGCTTCAGGATTGTGCAAACCTAGCCCTGCTCTAAAAATAAAAATAAGCCCCCTTCCGTAGGGATAGGTAGATATTGGTTACAACATGAAAGCTCATGAAAGAAGCACTCTGGCAGCAGTGGGAGGCAGGCCAGTGGCCCTGAGACACTACCCCCTCCCCAGGTCTAGGAGGACCCAGAACTTCCTCCCCCTCTGAGCCTGCACACACAGCTCCCCCCTGCAGACCTCTGGGCTTTCTGCAGGGCACTGGGTCCTTGGGTGGCAGGAATAGGTGGTGGTCTGCTGGAGCTAAAGCGGGGATGAGGGCTCCAAGCCTGCTCTCACCCCCTCTGCTTCTGCTCCCTCTCAGGCCCAGCTCCAGTGGGGGCAGCTCTGCAGCCCAGACCCCCATGGGATCACGGGCATTGGAGGGTTCGGGTGCCCCCGGTGAGCAGAAAGCAAGGTCAGGCTTCCCCTTGCTGGAGCAGCCACTGACTGTGCCCTTGCTGCCTGACCAGGGTGATGGAGGTGGAGGTGGGGTCTTTGCAGGGACCCACCTACACCCCCTCCTGGATGGGCCCTGGTCCAGCTGCTGTGCATAGTGGGTTCCTTCTGGGAGGGCTGCTATGCTGTCTCCTTCCAGACTGCAGGCCTTTCTTCCACGGCGCCTGCCACTCGTTAGCTTCAGGGGCGGCCAGCGACGCCCACAGTGCCAAGAGCCTGAAGCTAGTGAAATGGCAGGCGTGCTCGGTGACTCCCTCCTGGGCCAGGCCCAAAATTAGCTCGCCCCAAGGCCCGGCAGGCTTTATCGAGCAGCTGGTTGTCATACAAACAGCCCAGGGGGACAGCGTGGCAGCAGTCCTTGGGGCACCCGTCACAGCCCCGAGGGGATGCGGCGGGACTCACGGGCACAACAAACAGACTGTCTGACGTGCGGGGCCTCACACCAGGTGCCCAGGGGCCTCGGTGCAGGCTCCCTGGCAGACGCCCCCCCCCCCAGCCTGGCCCCCATGGGGGGGAAGTGCAGGACTGGGGCTGGTGGCTCACAGAGGAGCGAGCAGAAGTGCTTGTCTGCATGCTGAGGTGCAGCACTTAGCAACCGAGTCAGCTGCCGCTGTCTCTGGGGTGCCCTGCGTCCGTCCCCCTGCCCTCAGTCAAGACTGCTGGGGGCTACCAGCTCAGACGGTGGAGAGGGCACTCACTCACCGTGAGTCCGTCCGGCCAAGAGTCCCAGGGCCCCAGCGAGCTGCACCAGCACCCGGCCAGGGGGACTCGGGCTCAGGAGCAGCTGGCTGAGACGAGATGGGCAGCAAGCTTATGAGGGTGCTCTCGGTGCAGACCACCCAGTGCACATCCAGGAAGCAGAAGTCGTGGTGCAGCAAGAGCCAGCCCAGGCCCCTTGGCTGTCAGGGCCAGGAAGGTCAGGTGCCCACGTCGTCATCATCCCTATGAAGCTGATCCCGGGAGCTCCCCCTAGTGCAGTGCTGTCACTGCGACGACGACGACGACAAGACCTGAGCTGGAAACCAGTGCGGCTCGAGTCTACCCTCTGTGGGCACGGAGGGGTCCAGCAGCCTCGCAGCTGGTCAGACAGGCTCTCACAGGGCCAGAGCTTGCAAAGAAGAAGAGGCCAAGTATTTGGAAAACGTGGTCTTGATGGAAATGACGCCAGCGGTCTCCTGACGGCATGGCCAGGATCAAGGGCATGGTCCCCACCAAGGTCTTTCTTTCTGCAGCAGCCCAGCAGTGGGTCTCCACGTGGACCTCGCCTTGCCCTCGCTGGCGGGACCAGGGCTGTGGAGAGACTCGCTGGAGAAGCTGGATGCCACTGGCCAGAGCCGGCTGCCAACACTGGGCACATGCATGCCCCTGCTGAACGGAGACAGAGTCCCCACGGGTCAGCGAGAGCCCGCGTGTCTGCCCGATTGCATCCCACCTGAAGGTGGGCACCATCTCCAGGGTTTCCACCGGCACCAGGGGCGCACAGAATGCACGGCTGCGCTTGCTGAGAGCAGGGGGCGCTGGACGCACTTGCTCCGGCAGATCAGGACAAGATCATCACACCTTACACTTCAACACAACCCTCACCACCAGACGGACAGACAGCAGGACGGACGCGGATTGCAGGCCAAGGTTCTGCTGGCTGGGAGGCCTGTGCAGTCCAGTGTCCAGGGGGTGGAAAGAGCACGGGAACCTCACGGGGGCAGCTCCAATCCTCCTTAGCTTTAGACAGCTGGGCACGGGGAAGGGGAGGCTGCAGGGGAAGGGATGCCCGTCATACATGCGTGCACGGGCAGAGAACATGACAAACACGCCTGCTGCCTTGGAAGGAGCACGGGGAGCCGGGTGGTGAGGTCACTCGGTTCTACGGAGCAGCAAACGCTGGGCACCGGGAGTCAGCTTCCACCAGGGCTTCCCACGCACTCCTGGGAGGCCAAGATGCACTGCTCAGGCTTGACAGAGTTCCGTGCACCTCGGAAGGACGTCTCGGCCACTGGCAGGCCATGGGCACAGGAGCCAGGTCTCCCCAGTGGGGGTGTGCGGGCCGCTATGACTGCCTTGATGGGCGCTGGGGCAGGAAGGGGGCGCTGGGGCAGGAAGGGCGCGCTGACCAGGTGGGACGGTGTGAAAGGTACACAGTCTGGTCACAGGCCGGAGAGCACGGTGCCGAAAAACAATGCCCCCAGACTGGCCACAAACACACCTCACTGACGCACGGGCACCGGCCCTTCCGGGATGGCTCTGCCCAATGCCTATGCCCACGGGGACAGGCCACTCTCCCTAAACACCCCCAGGAAAAGCGAGCGTGACCACGTCTCCTGTCTAGGGCTGTCCGTCCATCCGTCCATCCATCATCCATCCATCCATCATCCATCCAGCATGTCACCAAATATCGCCCCCATCCAGCCGTGACGGAGTCTGGGCTTGGACTGAAAAGGCGGGTCCCACATGTGGGAAGCCAGGAGCCCTGGTGG
The DNA here is from genome assembly GCA_004026705.1 of Nesogale talazaci. Lineage (NCBI taxonomy): Eukaryota > Metazoa > Chordata > Mammalia > Afrosoricida > Tenrecidae > Nesogale > Nesogale talazaci. Next base: position 36,110 of record PVJH01017509.1, on the reverse strand, counting down.
CATAGTGGGTAGGACAGCGGGTTGCTCGCTGCAAGGCTGGCAGTTTGAAACCACCAGCTGGCCTGAGGGGGGGGAGATGAGGCTGTCTGGGTTCCCTGGAGGCCGCTCCGAGCTGGAATAGACGTAATGCTGGTGGTTTGTGCTGACACAAGGAAAGGTGCCGTGGTAGCCCAGAGTGGGGCTCACCCAGAGGTCAGTGGCTTTAACCCAGTGAGTGCTCTGTAGACCAATGGGACCCATGCACTTGTATAAAGATGACCACTGTGGAGACTCAGGGATAGCTCTGCTCTGTGGGTGATGGGCAGATGGACCGATGGAGAGAGAGACGCCACCTGGAAGCCCACCACTGGAGAAGGACGCCTCATCCTAACCTTCCTGAGATGATGCACCAGCCACGGCCCTGCTTCCATCTGGTCTATGCCCAGCCGGAAGCCCAGCTGCAGGTCCCTGGCCAGGCCTGATGAGGAGAGAGCACCTGCCCACAGGTGCCCAGCCTGCTGGTGGTTGCGCCCACGCAAGGCATCCCGGACAAGGTCCAGTAGCCCCACAGGCTCAGAGACCAGTTTCTGCTCGCAGGTGCTTCTGGAATCCCAGCGATGGGCTCGGCCGCCAAACTGCTGTACTGACTCAGCCCGTGGTCACACCTGCCTGCCCGGAGGCCCTGATTGCCCTGGAAAAGGAATCAAAAGGGTCCCCCCACGAAGGACAGGAGGCCACGCCCACACAGCCCAGCCTGCCAAAGCCCTTGTGGACACACAGAAAATCATGTCCCGTGGAGAGATTCCCTCCACAGAAGATCTCGTCTGGCTGGCCCCAGGGGTCACGAGCACAGGGCCTGAGCTCACAGTCAGCCTGAGATGCACCCATATGGGCCACCCACCCACCTTCCTCTCCAGCCCTGGGCCCCCACACGGGGCGCCCCCGCCCTGCCCCCCAGCTCCCAACAGCCGTCCAGAGACCAGGCTGTGCTGCCAGCCCCATGCTGCTGCGGGGCGGCATAGATGGCTCCGCCTCCCTCGGGTGCATGAGACGTGACACGCCGTGAAATGCCGCCACGTGGGAGTCACAGAAGAAGCAGCCACGCCAGCTGTTCTCAGAGGCCCAGAGGCCCCGCGGCCACCCAACGGCCTCCTAGGCTGGCACCCTGCCTGCCCTGTGGTGCATTCCCAGGAGACTTGGGTCCCTCCAGGCCAAGTCCTGGCACCCAATTTCTGGCAGACGAGGGGTCAGGATGGTTACTGCTGCAGGGATGGAGGTAGGGAGGAGGAAGGTCACTCAACACAAGACCAGATGCCCACTTGCTGCCCACAGGGTCATCCTGACACGTGGGGGAAACCACCACCACCAGCATCGTCACCACCATCACCATCATTACCACCATCACCACACCACCACCACCACCACCACCACCAACATACTCATCACCAACATCCTCACCACCACCATCATCGTCACCACCACCAACATCCTCACCACCACCACCTGCACATCCACGGTCATTTCTGCACACGGCATCAGACACTCCAGACAAATGGCCACTGTCTGTGGTGCATGTGTCCAATGTGCCCTCACCCCTTCTCAAATGTCTTAAGGACACATTGTATACACACGTGTCTGAGAAAGAGAACATCATGCATGCCTTCCCTTCTGGCGTGACGAGGAGATGACCATGAAAATGATCTGGAGTGAGAAGCACCCCTTGACCCCTCCACCAGCTCCAGTCTCCATCGGGTTCCAAGCAAGGCAGTGTGAGGACCTGACATCCAAGGGACAGGCTTACAGCCAGGTGACCTGTGAGTGCCCGTGCGTGCGCATGGGGCAGGCTCCTGTTCTGAATGAGGCTGCCGTCCACTCTCTTGTAAACAGGCCTGAGGGTGGAAATGCGGAATCCACTGCTTCCCGTGCACGCACAGCTCTAACCCAGGGCAGGGCTTTACCCAGGGACGGAGCAGGGCCTGGTCGCCATGAGACCCAGTTCCTCCTGAGGGTCTCCGAGGAAACGCAGCTGACTCCAGAACCGAGCTTGCTACCAGGTGATGACATCAACACCCATCTCCGTCCAGCCTGACTGGTGTCCCTCGGAAGGCTCCGGGTGTCCCCTGGGTCTGGGAGAATCCCAGCACAGGACCCTGGGCTCAAAGGATGCACCCCGCTCTTCCATCCTGGTGGTACTGGGTCTCTCTGGCTTCTCTCTCCTCCCCTCATCAACATCCTAACCCACCCTCCACTACCCACCCGCCACACTGGAAGGAAAGCGCACCAGCTTGCATGCAGCACAGTGGGGTGGGGAGAGAGCGAGGTCACGGAACAACCTCCCAACAGGTGGCTGAGACTCGGCTGAGGATGTAGATTCTGAGCAGCACAGGCCTGGCCACACAGTGGCTATGGGTCAGAACCGACTGGACCTGACAGCAGTGCCCCCGCCCACATCACGGAGCTGTCAGGACAGCATCTGCAGGGGCTGCTCCAGGAGAGTTCTCAGCCTCGCTTGGCAATGAAAGTCTTCTGATCCCTGATGCCATTCAGAACCCCAGACTCTCCCCACAGGAGGTACCGCCCTGCCCACCTGCCCCCCGCCCCCAGGTCCCCTTGCCACCTTTCTGCTATGGCTGGGAGCATGCCCAAGATGGGGTCAGGAAAAGCAGGACAAGACAAGGACCTCAGGTTTACATTGGCCTCCTCATAGCCACCCACGACACCCAGGCCCCCACAGGGAGCCTGAGCCAAACCAGGCCCATGCCACACAATGTCTGCCCCACGTGGTATCTGTGCCACACGAGGCCCTTGCTGACAGTGTCGGCCCCACATGTGCCCCACCCCATGCCACAGTGTCTGCCCCACATGGTGTCTATGTCACACGAGGCCCGTACCAACAGTATCTGCCCCACATGTGCCCCACTGTGCCACACTCCATGCCATAGTGCCTGCCGCAGTGTCTATGTCACACGATGCCCATACCGCACAGTGCCTGCCACACGTGTGTCTGTGCCACACCCCCATGCCACACACACCCCAGTCACACGGTACCTGCTCATGGCTACGGGCTCCTGGAGATGAGAAGCACCATGTCTGCCAGTTTCCCTCAAATCATTGTTCTGCTTTTAGCTGACACTTGGCTGGCTTCTCACCACGCTGCTGGGGGCCAGGCCATCTGATGGCCCCACAGGCCAGTGCCCTGCCAAGACCAACATGCACCCGACCTCGGACGCATTCTAGATAACTTTCAGAAATGACCCCAAAGGCTGGATTCTCTCTCCTCAAATGCATCTCACAGCAGGGAGGGGAGCCCCATGACATCAGGGGGTGCCCAGATGGGCACCCTCCCAGGAGCACTCAGACAAGCCCCATGCCATCAGGGAGGGCTGCCCGGCCTGCTGTGTGGAGCAGGGTCCTGCCCGCTGCTCCCGCCTCTCCCCAGAAGTCCCTCCTCAGAGCCAGAAACTACCAGCCAGGGAGGCGGCTTTTGCACTGGAGCAGCAGGCCTGGTTTGGCAAAGTCTAGCAGTATAGGTAGGAAAACCGTCCTGTGCAGCCCAGCCCCGAGGGGACGCCAGGAGGGCGCTCCCACTGTGGGGTGAAGGGGGCACTGTGGAGACGAACTGGGGGAAGGAGGCCCAGCAAATGGCCAGCTGGAACCAAGGGGCCTAGGCAGGGCCCGAGGCGCCTCCCTAGGTGGGGGCAGGAGGCCCGAGTGGACACACGTGAGCAGATGGACACCAGGAGGGCGCTCAGAGGAAGGCCCGTCAGAGGCACACCTGGTCACCCAGTGAGAGAGAGCACACCTTATGGGTGGCAGTCCCTGAACCCCAGGAGGCTGAGGCAGGCCCACGCTCCAGGTAGCACTGCGGGGAGACCCCCTGGAGACCTGGCCCCACAGGCAGCTCAGGGAAGGCCTCACAGACAACCTGGGAGAGGCGGGCATGCTCCCCTGATTCCAGGTGACCAGCAGAGGTGTGCTGGGGTGGGGCTCAGCCTAGAGGTAGTCCTGCTCCGGCCAGCTCGGACCAGCCCCGTCTGATCTCTGGAGACACTGGCCCACTGAGCTCTGAGGCTGGCCGGGGGCAGTGACACACACACACACACACACACACACACACACACACACACACACGGCGACAGTCCTACAACGGTCAGCGGTAAAAGTCCCATGCATGGGGAGGTGACACCCACTCTGGGTCCCACAGCTGCGCCCCACGCTGGCCCTCGAAAGCAGGAGCCCACTGACCAGAACACTGATGCAGGGATGTCCCGAGGGCAAAGTGGACGCAGAGGGGAGGGGGAAGGGAGGGGGGCCCCGCACAGCCATAAGGAGCGGCAGAGAGACGGGACTGCGTTTGGATCAACGAGCCAAAGACCACCCAGAACACCAGCCCTCACTGTTAGGTATTGAAACAAACAAAACAAAAGAAAACAGGATTTGGCTCTCAGCCCCACACGGGTAAGAATGTAAACAGAGATGAGGAAACGAGCATGCGAACAGAAGACTCCGCCCCTTTCCCAGAAGTCACGCAGAACCATGGAGGAGTACAGTAGACGGATCCTTGTCACCCCCACCCCCGCCGTCCCTGCCCTCACATGGGGGTGGACGCGCAGTGCAGTGGGACGCCTGGCCTTCCTCCCGAGGAGTGGCTGGGTTAGAACTGTGAACCTTGTGGCTAGCAGCCCACTCTGCAGCCCCGTCGCCCCGCCAGGGCTCCACGTTTCCTTCATTTCCAAAGCGAAGTCCACTGCCACCGTCCCTCCAGCTCACAGACCCCTCCCTATGGAGCCCCGGGGGGTCCAGCGGCTGCGGAGCTCGGTGAGCGTGAGAGGCCTTCTCCTTCTCCGGCAGAGGGCTTCTCACTGCTAGCCTGGCAGTGAGTGACCACAGACACCAAGGGAGAGTGTCCACGCATTCAGACATCTCAAGACCCAAAGACGGAAGAATGAGGAAGGGTCTATTGGCTCTACAGATGCCCAGGAGGGCGCGGCGCAGGGCCTGACTGCACCACCAGGCTGGGGCTCGTGGGCAGGAACGTCTGGCCCGGACGCCCCATGGCGTGAACTGAGCTGCACGGATGTTCCCCCCTGAGAGCAGACACATGCCCTGGCGGCCGTGGTGAGAAGGGTGGCCCAAGTCGTGATGGTGCTGACGCGTGTGTCCACTGACCCGTAGACCCATCTCCTGGCCTCTCTCCGTCAGAGCCTCGCCAGCGTGGACAGCGCCTGCACCAGGATGGGCCACACTAAATGTAGGGAGACCCCTACAGTGAGGCACAGCCACAGGACGAGCCGGGGTGGAAGACAGACACACAGACCTCTAGAGACGGGTCGGAGCACGCCTGCAGAAGGAAGGTCGGTAAAGGCACCACACACACACACACACACACACACACACGCAGGATCGCGGGCCCTGGCCACCACCCAGTGTCCACAGCAATCAGAGTCCCGCACATGCCAAACCGCCACAGAGTCACCGTCAGGTGGCCACTGCTCAGTCCCCTTAGGCCAGTTGGCCCCCATCTCAGGCCTGTGATGCAGAGCCAAGCCAGGCTGCAGTCTAGGCTGGTGCCATGAGAGGGGGCAAAGGGCAGACCCTGAGGGTGAGGTTCCCCCCTCCCCGACCTGGCCAGGTTGAAGAGGGAGTGGGTCACAGCCCCTACGGAGAGTGCAGGCCTCCTGTCCCATCCTGCAGGGTCAAGCTGAGTGGGAAGGAGGGACCTGGGCTGGGGTGTGGGTGGCTGGTGTCAGTGGTGTCTCCCAGGACATGACATCACACGATACCCTGAACCCTGACATGCAGGGACCCATGGTGCTGATGAGAGAAGGGACGGATCTTTAAAAAGATCAAGACACTGTGCATGTGGGACCAGAGAGGAACCAGTTCAGTGTGAGCTGGGTCACGGTGGGAAGCTGTGGTGTATGTTTGGGGCGGGTGGGGGGGGGGGTTGACTGGGGGGAGAGTGACTGGAGTGTTGGGAAACTCAGCCGGCCCACCCACCTGCAGGACAGGCCAATGGGCAGCCACCCCTCTTCCCATTACTCCTGCAACACGGGCCAGGGCTTGGGGAAGCCACTGCAATGTTCAAAGGGAGGACCTCCCTGGGGGGAGGGAGTCTGCCCTGGGCTCGCCCATGAGGGGCTCTGCTCTTGGGGGTGTCACCCAGGACCTTCACTTTGGAGGGCTTGTCTAGGGGTAAGGGTCTCTTACCTACTCCATAAGGCCCTACCCTTGGGGGGGGGGGGCTAATCTATTGATCAACAGGGACTCTTCTCTAGCTGTGCAGGGACTCTAGAACCAAGACCACCAAGACCCCCACCCCATCACACGTCCACCGAGTCACGGCAAATGCCACTGACTGTCCCGGCCACACACTGCTGACCAGGCCACACACTGGGAAGCCTCCATGTCAGTCCCGCCCGGCACACATGTGGGAGGCTCTCGATGGGGCCAAAAATTTAACATCCCGCAGTGTTTTAAAAATAAAATATATTACAATACTATTTTTACATTCCATGAAAATTTTTGTTGCTCCATATAGACCAAATTTTTAATCAAGAACCCTCTTCCCCCCCTCCCGCCCTGCCGGTCAATGATGTTCATCTTAAAATCTGGTCGCTTTACCCTAGACGGCAACCCCGGCAGGGAGGGAGGCCAGCACCCTGACTGCACACCTGCTGCCCCCGGCCCGTGGTCCCCTCAGGGCTCCTTACCTGGGTGGCTTTGGGAGTTCATTGCTCAGACAGGTTCAGAGGACGCGGCACAGGCGGGGAGCGGCTCCTGGGCACGCCGGCCCCGGGCCACACATGCGCGTGCAGAGGCGCAGGGCGGTCAGGACGCGTCCAGTCAGCAAGCAGCTCCGGGCAGTGGGCTCTTCCGTGGACCTGGGTGGGCACAGGGGAAAGCAGTCATTAGGGTGGGCCTGGGGTCTCCGGCGGGCCTGGGGGGGGGGCGCAGGGGAAAGCAGTCGTTAGGGTGGGCCTGGGGTCTCCGGCGGGCCTGGGTGGGCACAGGGGCAGGCAGGTCATTAGGAGGTGTTGACTTTTGCCTACGGAGCTGCAGGAGAGTCCAAGTCCAGCAGCCCTGTGGGCAGGCAACCTTGGGGAGTTCTCATCTCACAAGCCCCAGGGGCTCCTGCTGGCCCGTGACATGACAGTCGGGGCTCCCCTCTGCCCGGTGGCACAGGGGTCAGGTTCAGGGCGGCACCTGCCTCCTCCAGTCCTGACTGTCCAAACTGACCCCAGACAAGGCCAGCTGCCCCTTTGAGGTCCAAACAGTGGCCACCACTCTGCTCAGGAACCACAACCACTGCCCCTTCCAGGCGATGCCTGACTTTACTGAGACGTTGCAGAGGAAGTGGCAGGCCATGCCCCAACCACAGGGAAAACCACAGCCCCCTCACACACACACACACCCCCACCATCACAGTCAGCGAACCCACTCTGACTCACAGAGACCCAACAGGGTCTAGCCAGGCCGCCCAGAGGATTCCCCAAGGCTGGGGAGTTTCCAGAAGCCCACAGCCTCAGCCTGCTCCCAGGGTCTGCTGGTGCCAGCTGCCTGTCTCTTGGTTAGTGGCCCAGCACTGAACCCACCGCACCGCCGGGCTCCTTCCGCTACAGAACCCCACTCTGGCCAGGCGCCTGATGAAAGAGACACCTGCTGTATTTAAGCTACATTGTCTTGTGGAGCAGGATCCCCGAAGGCATTGTATAAGATACAAAGTTTCTGTGCCACTGTATAAGATACAAAGTTTCTGTGCCACGGGACACAGGGCTTGTAGAAATGCAAACCTGTTCACGCTGGAGCCACACAGGGGTCTGCTTGTAAGAGAGCCAGCCCCGGGACCCCTCCCCCAGGCCACACCTGAACAGCTTTGGGTGCACCACCTCCTTCCTCCCTCCGGGCCGAATCCACAGACGCCCCTCTTTATAGAGCTGTGGTCACAGATTTCAACGCTAACTTTCCCTCTCCCATGTCCTGCTTCCACCTGCCTCCCGATCACTATGTTCTCAGCTCCTGGTCTGGCTGTGGGCACACACGGGAAAGCATGTCAGCCCATCCGCATAGCCACAATCTAGAAACGAGACCTGGTGGGTCTGCGTGCCTACGGGCTGGCAGGTGGGCCAAACCTCTGCCATGCAGGCGTGAGCCTCAGGACCTCTGCTGACCTTGCAACCACGGCGCCTTTCCAGTGGCATCCCTCAGACACCCGTCCTGTGTCCCACCTGGGGAGCCTGCCCTGGCCAGAGATGGCAGGTGACACAGCCGACAGACCTGCTTCCCTCCTTCTGCTCACACAGGGACGAACAGAGGCGCTGGGAGCCAAGTCCCTGCCGAGACCAGCCCAGGAGCTCCTGCTCTCAGACTCACCCCCACCCCGTCAGGTCCTTGCTGAGGCCTCCTGGCCTCAACTCCCTGTGACAGCTGGTGAGTTGCAGTCGTGATTCATCACTCAGGAGTCTGGGTCTGTTGTTTCCTATGGCTTACAGTCGATGCCTATTTAATTTACCAAAGAACAGACACCTCAGTCTTAGAAGAACTACAACCAAGACGCCCCTCAGAAGCGAGGAGGGGGAGGCCTTGTCTCACGTGATTGGGACACGTGGTCAGATAGGGCCGCCCTGGAGCTGGACATCATGGATGGTCAAGAAGAGGAAGACCCTCCATGACAGAGGACAGACACAGTGACTGCAATGGTGTGTCCAGCACAGGGCTGTGTGGAGACTGAGGGACTGGGCAGGGCTTCATTCTGTCCTCTTGCTGTCACCCAGAGGCTGGCTGCGCGGGTGGTCTCCTGTTACACACGGTCCTCCCTGCCCTGGGATGAGCATCTCTGATGAGCACTGAGCTGCAGCCGCTCCCTTCTTCCTCTGGAAGTTCAGAGTTTTCGTTGAGCTCTTGCCCAGCAGGAAAACACCATTTTCTTGAAGGGAAAGTTGGTGGTAGGTTTTGCAAGTCCTTGCAAATCTCAAATGGTTCCCTAACCCTCACAGAACACATGTGCGTGCACATCTTCGCTGGGTATAAAAGTCCTATATCGCAAGCACTGTTCACCCTTGGCCCGACAAAGGGACCACAGCCTGGCTGAGCTCAGGCTCCATGGCGGGTGGTCTTTGTCCTTTTGCTTGGACAAACGGAGACTGCAGTCTTCTTGAGAGTCTAGATGTGGCTGTGAAGGTGCTAAGGCCAATTCTCTGTGCTGCTGCATTCTGCTCCACCACGAACCGCTCCAGGCGCCTCATCCTCTTTTCCTCTCTGCCCTGGAAGTTGTCCTCTGTTCTCCCTCCTTCCCACTTCTGTTCCTATTGCGCCGGCCTCTCCGGGGACCCCCGCGGTGCCTTGGTGGAGTTGCTCTGCCACTCCTGGCCTCCTTCGCCACCAGCCCACGGGCCTTTACTGGCCCTCCCAGGGGTCCTCTCGAGTGTTGCCCAACCGTCGGCGTATCCATCACCTGCTTCACCGTTCCACATGGGGCTGATGATGCTGGGAGCCCCGTGCTGCCACTCATCTCCGTGCCAGCTCCTTCCACCATGCTCCCTGCGCCACAGGCTCTGACCCAGCTGTCCCCAGGGTTTGCAAAGGGTGGTGTGCACTGGCCCCGCCCCAGCTTGACCTGTGCTCACAGGCGTCTGAGCTGTGTTCTGGCAGGTCAGGTGGCAAAGGGACCCCTCAGCCCCTGGAGAGGCTCTACTTCCTGCCTGATGCGCCTCCTGCCCAGGCCGTGCACTTGCCTGTGCCCAGTCCTTGGTGCTCGTGTGGGCCCAGTGCCACGTTCGCATGAAGCAGGTCTCCATCTGCCTTCTGGTAGCGTGTGGCTGACCCATGCCAGGTAAGCACGCTCAAGGGCAGGGCTGAGTGTCTGTGAAACACAGCAAGGCCTGGCCCCATCCTGTGGTAGTGTAGATGGGCCAGGTGGCAGTGCACGTCCCTTCTTTCAGCCTGTGTGGTAGCCCAGCCCGCCCCAGTCATGGCAGAGTGGCCGGGCCCTGAGGAGCAGCCCCAGGCAGCAGGGGACAGTCGCCGGCTTTTCTGGTTGGTTCAAACGATGAAGTTAAAAGTCACAGGGGGCTAAGGGGGGTGGGGGTAGGGTTAAAGGCAGCGTGTGCTCAGTGCCCTGGCCTCTTCCAGACCAAATCCACAAGAACCCAGGCAGCCAAGCTCAAGTCTTGTCAGAAACACCCACAAGTTATGGCCTTTGGTTGGGACTGAGGATGTGACATCGCAAAGGCTCACCATCTCATGTGACTTCCCTTGTGCACTTAGTGTGACACACACACACACACGCACTCATACACACACATGCACTCACTCTCACACTCACATGCACGCTTACACACTCACACACACGCACTGACACACGCACGCACTGACACACGCACTCACACTCACACTCCCTCTTTCTCTCTCACATACACACACTCACACTCCTCCTACACAGGGCATTGATAACATAGGACGTGTTAAGGATGAGACTGGCTCACCAGGGAGAAGTGAGGGACACTGAAAGCCCCTGGGACGGCCAAAAGGACGCCTCTGTCTCGGAAGCAGTGTGGTCAGCATGCTCCTTCGAAGCAAGAATGGCACGATCTCCTGCCCCGTGCTCCGGATGTGGTGTCAGGAGAGACCGGGTGCTGGAGATGGACTCCGTGCTTGGTAAGACAGAGGGGCAGCGACAAGGACAGTCTCCAAGAGACAGCAGAGGCGGTGGCCGCCACCGTGGCTCGGCCGGCAAGAAGGGGTGTGAGGACGCACTGGGGCAGCTACGGATCAGCTCGGTGCCTGACAACCCTGGGGCAGCCCTGGCCCCGCGCAAGAATGCAAGTGTTGGCTGCTGACATCACCGCTGAGCATGCTGCACCCAAAGCTTGTAATTAAGGTCTGATAATTAAAGTTTCCCCGGAGGACATTGGACTTCTGCTTTTGGCCCAAGAGCAAAATAAAACAGGGACCCGTTCTATTCCCTGCCGTGAAGGGCTAGAACCAGAGCAGGATGTCAGAGCTTGTGGATCTTGGCAGCTGGGCCGCACAGGACTGTGAACCCTGTGGGCCCCAGTCTCCCAGAGGGCACGCAGAGATCATCCCTGAAGCAGGGCGGGGAGGAGACAGAAATCACTTCCTCAGCGATGCTCAGAATTCCCCCAATTGATGAAAACTCGAAGTCCAAAGACCCCAGGAGCCCAACACACCTGAGACACAAAGCACATGGAAGGCACACACCATGGCATCCCAAATTCTCTGCACCCTGTACCACGCTCTCTGAATCTCTGCATCACGCTCTCTGCACCCCTGCATCATGCTTTCTGCACCCCTGCACCACACTCTCTGTACCCCTGCATCACGCTCTCTGCATCCCTGCACCACACTCTCTGCACCCCTGCACCACACTCTTTGCACCCCTGTTCACGCTCTCTGCACCCGTTCATCTCTCTGAATCCCTGCATCACGCTCTCTGCATCCCTGCACCACACTCTCTGCACCCCTGTTCACGCTCTCTGCACCCCTGGTTCACACTCTCTGCATCCCTACATCACGCTCTCTGCACCCCTGCACCACACTCTCTGCACCCCTGCACCACACTCTCTGTACCCCTACATCACGCTCTCTGCACCCCTGTTCACGCTCTCTGCACCCCTGCATCACGCTCTGTGGATCACAGCATCACGCTCTGTGGACCACAGCATTAGGGTCGCCTGTGCACTTGTAAGAGTAAGTTCTGGGAGCCCATTCCAGAGCTGTAAAGTCACAAGTTCTGGAGCGGAGCCCGGGGTTCTGTATTTTAACAAGCTGCTCAGGTAATTTTGATGCCTGCTAAAACCCCAGAACCACCGTTCTCTGTAAACCCACTGTATTAAAAGTAAAACGAGTAGTCCCAATGGCTTTGGGAAAGCATTTACAGATAAGCAATACAGTATGGTGGCAGGAATACATTTTAATAAACATTGTTTTTAAAAATCAAATAAAAAAGCAGAACTGAGAAGGACAAGGATGAAAGCAGCTGCCAATATTTTTGCGGAGAAAATGCGAGTCAGAAGATGGAGCTGCTTCCTTTAAAGTTCTGAAGACCGGGGCCACGGTGGGAGCAGGATGGCTGGGGGAGGACGGGGAGGGGACGCTATTCCCAGAGGAAATAGCTCACAAAAGCAAAAGTGAAGCACATGTGTGGACAGATCTAAAAACGCTGACGAAGCCCACCACCAGAAGACCCCCACTGCACAAACTATTCACCGAGTGCTTCGTGCAAACGGAGAACCACACCAGGTACAAATAGAAATTTACACAGGGGGAGAAGAGCACGGCGGGCGAGGAAGTGAAATAGAAAATATGCTTCCTTTATCGTAAATGCATCTAAAGGAGAACTAGCTGTTTGAATGAGGGCAAATAGTAATGTTTTGGGGAGTTTAACATATACTACTAAAACATTTGACAAAAATAACACACAGGCTAAAACAAACAAACAAACACACCACCAACATGTAAAACCAAGTGACATCAAGTGGACTCTGACTCCTGGTGAGCCCTGCCTAGGAGGGGGAGATAGTGAGGTGCTTATTTTGGACGTGAAGCGGTATAACGCTATGTGAAGGACGGAAACAAGACATGGGCAGCATCTAGAATGAATGCTGAGACAACAACCCAGAGAGAGAGAGAGAGAGAGAGAGAGAGAGAGAGAGAGAGAGAGAGAGAGCAAATCCATGAAGGCACTTTTGTGGACTCGTAAAATATATACAAATCCAAATGAAGGCGAAAAACGAGAACTACAAGACGAGACGTGATGACAGAAACAGCTATGAAGATGGTAGCTTTCTACAAACCCTACCTACCCCAAATTATAAGGCAGAGACTATCAGGCTGCGTATAAAAGCAGGACCCAACTACGTGCTGCCTACAGGGAAATCATTTTAAACATGAAAACATAGGTCAAAAAGAGATGGCTAAGGGAAAGAACTGTTACTATCATGCAAACATTAACCAAAAGAAAGCTGTGTTGGTTACATTTGTATCAGAAAAAGGAAACTTAGTAGCTAAGGAGATCCCTGAGAGATAAAGGTCATTTTGTAAAGAGGTGGTGGGGGGGGGCTGCTCATCAAGAGACATAACCATCCTTAACATCTGTGCCCCCAACAACGGAGCCTCATATGCAAAGGAAAGATTATGGAAGTGGAGGAGGAAGCAGGCATAGCTACAATCTCAGACTCCGACATCCTCCTTGAGGACATAGAAGAGGTGAAGACAAAACCAGGGGGGTGCTGTCAGCCATTCCAACAGTTAAGTTTGAAAAATGTTTCCAAGAATGGAATCACAGACTTGACAAATGGATTAAGTGTAATGGACAGTACTTTGAAAGCGATAATTGGCAAATACTTACAGGGCTAGCATTAAGGCAGCAGATGCACATTGAACCTTCACTCAAGTACTTCCTCAGTGCAAGGACACTTTGTTCTATTAAATTGGCATTCCTTGAAGCTCACCTTCCCGACACAATCACTGAAGACAAATGTGTGCATAAGCAAAAGTGGTGAAGAAAGCTGATAGTGTCCAGCTATCAAAGATGTAGCGTTTGGAGTCTTAAAGGCTTGAAAGTAAACAAGCAGTCATCCAGCTCAGAAGCAGCAAAGTCCACCTGGATCGAAGCACACCAGCTTGTGTGACCACAAGGTGTCGGGGATCAGTTGGCAGTCATCAAAGAATAAAAATCATATCACTGTGTGCCCACCTTCCTGATATGACCACTTAAGACACAGGTGAGCATAAGCAAATGCGTTGAAGAAAGCTGAAGGTGCCCGGCCATCAAAAGAGATAGCATCTGGGGTCTTTAAGGTTTAAAGGTAAACAAGTGACCATTTAGCTCGAAGCAACAAAATCCACATGGAAGAAGCACACCAGCCTGTGTGACCACGAGACGTTGAAGGGATCAGGTATCAGGCATCAAAGACCTAAAAATGAAATCACTATAAATGAGGGGGAGTATGCGGATTGGGGGCCCACAACGCATCTGTAGGTGAAGTGACATCCCCTTACAGAAGGGTTGCTGGGAGGAGATGAGCCAGTCAAGGTACAGTGTAGCAACAATGAAATATGCAACTTTTCTCCAGCTCTTGAAAACTCCCTCCTTCTCGCTATCACAGTCTGAATTCTACCTTACAAAGCCAGTTAGACTAAAGGATGTACACTGGTACAAACAGGCACAGGAAACATGGGGGATCCAAGACAGATGATCCCTGCAGGACCGGTGGAGAGAGCAGTAATACTGGAATGGTGAAGGGAAGGTGGGGTAGAAAGGGAGAACCGATTATAAGGATCTGCATATAACCTCCTCCCTGGGATAGGGACAACAGGGAAGTGGACGAGTGGAGACATAGGACAGTGTACAAGATGACAAAATAATAATAATTTATAAATCATTAAGGGTTCATGAGGGAAGTGGGAGGGGGAGGGAGTGAGAAAAAGAGGAGCTAATACCAAGGGCTTAAGTAGAAAGAAAGCGTTTTGAGAAGGCTGATGGCAATGAATGTACAAATGTGTTTTGCATACAATACATGTATATACGGATTGTGATAAGAGTTATATGAGCCCCCAATAAAATGATTTATTGAAAGACAGCGGTAATTTGTTTTGTAAAAAAAAAAAGTAAATACAAAGCTTTGGGGAAAATCCAGGGTTTTATTTGAGATGGGGGTGTACCCTCTCATATATATGAGAAAATAAAGCAAAACCAAACAACAAAAAAACAAAACCCAGGGCCATCGAGTCAACTCCCACCACAGTGACCCTGTGGGCAGGTCAGCACTGCCGTGTGGCGGCTATAAATCTTTAAGGGGGCAGACAGTCTCATTTCCTCCTACAGACCAGCTGAAGGGTCTGCATCACTGACTCTGTGGTGAGCGGCAGTCCAGCAGTGACCCACGATGCCACCAACAGACATTAAAAACCCAGGTCTGAAACCAGTGACATCTGGTTCTACCATGAGATACAAGAGGGGGAGAGCAAGTTAACCACCAGAAGAAGGCCCCCAACACACGCCTTCCTCTGAGCAGCAGGGGAAGTCAACACGGGATGTTTGAACAGGACAGGGCAGGGCAGAGCTGCCCCTGTTGATGTACACCTTCAGAGAGGTAAAGAGCCTCCTTTTTCTCTTGCGAAGCGGGCGCTGGGTTTGACCCGCAGGCCTTGTGGTTGGCAGCTCAGTGTGCCACCAGGACTTAAAGGAAGTACGGGCTCTGGGCTCTCTGATTTTTCCCTCTGGGGCAGGGCGCATGTGGGGTCTCAAGGTAGATGAATGACCCCCCAGGCAGTTGGGCGGGGAAAGGTGAGTGATGAGAGAACCAGCTGCTGGAAAGACTGGACAGGCTCCTCCCCGACTCCATGGCGAGTCCCACCCCGTGGCCTGGGGCAGGCACCACATCTGGACTGACAGTTTCCCGATCCAATGGGGAAAGAGGGCCACTCCCCAAGGAAGACAAGTTGTGTTTCCAGAAGAAGGGGCAGGATGGGGTAGACCAGTGGTTCCCAAACTAATTTGGCCTACCGCACCCTTTCCAGAAAAAACATTACTTAGCACCCCCTGAAAATTATTTTTTTTAAAACTTTACAGCAATTAAACAGAAAGATATACATTATGTCAAAAATAAATTTGGGGCAAGTCAAATTATAAAGATCTTTTTGTTCTCATTTGTTTAAAAATAAAAGCTCTATAGATATAGTTTATAATATAGATATTTTTATTCCTAGTCCAACTTCCTTAAATTTATGACTCAAATAAGATTTTTTAAAAATAAAATTTTTGCATCAAAAAAAAACTTGGGGCAAGAAAAAATTTAATAGTGTCCCTCTTATTTTCCCTCCAAGCAGAAGTATAAATATATGTCCCCCTCTTATATAATCTTATATCGTATTGAAAATTTTCTTTGAACAGTAAGCGAATCAGTATTATTGAATTAAAATTAAAAAATTATACAGAAAGAGAAATCGCCTCTTTACTTGGTGACCTAAATCCACCATACACAATATCATTTCAAAGCATAAAAGAAGTCAATCTCACAACATAATTTTGGTTCAGGGAGAAAAAACCGTCTCAATGATCAATATTTAGCACTAGTTTTACATATTAAAAATGAAAACCCAACAATTTCTGCTCCACAATTAGTAAAAAGAACTTCAAGAGAAAACAGAATACAAAGAAACAGTTCAAACTGTTAGAAACTATCTTACTAGATTAGGATTTAATAATTACGGGAAATCTGATTCACAGTGTGCTCCAAAATCTGCTGGTAGGACTGGCAGTAGCCAGTGCTCCCGCTGCCGTCCCAGGCCTTGGCATTGCCATCGACCAATTGCAGGAGTGGCAGGTGCCCGCAGCAATGCTCGTGTGCTCGCTGTTGTGGAACGGCCATTCAGTGGCACCACATGAACAGTAGCAGTGCGCGACTGCACAGACCTCAGTGCAAGTGAGGGAGTATGTGGGAACCGAGCCCACGTCCAGTACGTTGTTCAAAGAAAAAGTAAGCGTTTTGAGCAGAATACATACATCAATTTTTCTAAATCTTCTTTCTTTTATCCTTTCATCGCCCCCAAATGCACCTGTGGCCATCACCGCCCCCCTGATCACTGCAGCGCCCACCAGGGGGTGGTGGCGCCCACTTTGGGAATCATTGGGGTAGACAATTCCATGGGCAGCCCCAAACGTGGGAGGTGGGACTCACTGGTCACTTTGCATGGCTGGGTCCCAGCAGTGCCCAGCAGCCCCAGGGGTTCCCTTTGCAATAACACATGGGCTGGCCTCTCTGCTTCATGGCTGAAGTTCTGTGAGAATGATCACCATGTACCCAGGCTGAGAACGGACGGGCTTGGCCTCTATCTGGACTACCTTGGGGCCATCTCTTGTCCTTTCGGGGCTGTAGTGCATCAACGTGGGTAAGGACACCCTCTGTGCCAGGCAGGACACTGAGTCCAGCAGTACCTGGACCTGGTAGCAGGAAGACACCAGCCTGTGGGGGTGGGGTTCAGAAACCCCGCTCCTGCCCATAGCCGGGAGGACGGTGCGGCGGCCCCGGCATGGAGTTCAGACTAATGTGCAGACGCAGGCGTCCTGCTGCCAGCTCGGCCACGGCACCCACCCGTGCACTCAGGCCGTGTGTGCACAAGTGTCCCCTTCCACAGACCCCAGGCCCACGGTCACCTCCAGCCTTGGTCCTTCCTGCTGCTGCAGGCTGACCTTGGAATCCTTAACTGCCAAGCCTGGGCTGAATTTCCCAGGAGGGGCCAGAAAGCTTCCCTGCCGAGGAGTAATCCTCAGGACAGGGGGCAGGGGAGCCCGCAGGCCGATGGTCTCTGAGAAGTCCTGCCAAGGACAGAGATGGATGCGATTAGGAGTCTGGGCCGGGTCCCCAAGGTGGCCCGCCCGTGGTCATGGTGCAGGAGCAGGGTGGGGGTGGACTGGCAGGGGTTAATGAAACATGAGCAGATTCACGAGCAGTGCAGAGGCCCCCCCCCACACACACACACACCCCGTACAGGATGCACTGAGGCCCTCTCAGAGCTGTGTACACTAAGGTGAGTCCAAGAGCAGGGCGCACTGCACCCCCCCCACAGACCCCCCCCACCCAGAGCAGTGTGAACTGCATCCTGCCTCCCTGAGAGGGTGCCCCGAGCCTCCCCCTCCCTGAGAACAAGGGTAAGGCCAGTCCTCTCTGCAGGCCACAACACACGCGCGCAAAGGAGGCCTGAAAACACGCTTACACACATGCCCGACGCCAGCAAACGCTTGGAAATAAGTCTGCCAGGTTTCTTCGAACTTCACACAGAAAACGGGGGGAAAGTCACGCCTCTCACACTCCCGCTCGCTCGCTGCCACCGCCCAGGGCATTCTAGCCCCTGGGACCCTCCAGCACAGCGTAGAACAGCCCCGGTGGGTTTCTCAGACTAAACCTGTTGGGGAGCAGAAAGCCTCGTCTGCCCCCCACGGAGCGGCCAGTGGTTTTGAACTTGCTGCCCTTGTGATTGGCAGAGCAACCCCTGCCCATGAGCCAGCGGGGCTCCTGCTGAGTGAGCCTAAAGAGCACAGAGCCTGAAACCGGGCCCCCAGCGGGGGTGGGGTGGGGGGGAAGTACCAGGCTGATGGGTGGAGTCAATGGCACCCTCCCTGCCCCCTAGCCCCCTGCTGGGACGCCTTGCAGAGTACTTGGAAAAGTCGGATCCCTGGTTTCAAAACTTCCCAGCAAAGCGCCCAGGAACTAAAATAGCAGTGGGGAAGGGGATGTGGCTGTGGGGGCGAGGGCTGTGTCATTAAGATGCTGAGACGCTGGGTAAGAATAGACAGAGACTAGGGTGTGGAGCTCTCCAGAAGGAGACTGGGTGTGTGCTCACGGCAAGGGTCCCCAACAGGTCGTGAGAGCGAGAGAGGGGCTCAGGAAGAAAGGGGGCCCGGTCAGCTGCAGCTGTCCAGGTGGGAGAGTCAGCCCCCCTCTCCCATCATCAGGGACCACAGCTCAACTATACATGCCCACTCATGGTGAGCCTGGGCCCCAGCGGAGAGCTGCCTGGGGTCCCTTGATGACACAGCTCCGTCTTTCTCCTGGGAACAAGGACTCGAACTGCTGGCCTTGTGGTGAACCCACTGCACACCAGTCCTCCAAAGACTAGTGCCTGGTGTCCCCCCGGAACAGCACTGCACACTACACTGCTTCCCACCAGCATCAACCTCCACCCCACCGACAAGGGGGGGGGGTGCTACCCAGAGACCCCAAGCACTGGGCACGCGCATCCAGAGGGGGTCAGGCGGGGAAAACAAACAGGGACGGCGGCGAACACTTGACTCTGTGGTTTTCTGGAGGCCTGGATACTTGGCAAGCCCCCATTGCTTCCTTCGGTAAAAGTCCTCGGTGCCTTGTGGCCCGGGGTGGAGGTGGGGATAGACCCCATTCTTGGCTGACCAAGGCACCTGCAGAAGTAAGTCCCTCCCCCACCGCTGGATTTATTTTCGTTCCACAACGTGGTCTAGACTTAAAACAGTCAGCCCGCGGGACTGGGAATGATTCTGACTCCGGTGAACCCTAGTGCTGAGGGCCACTGCCCCACCCGGAGTTGAGCTCAATATTGAAGGTGTCTGAAATGCTGGACTCACTGACAGCAGGCCGCTGTAACCCAGAGAGAAGTGGCCAAGTCAGCGGCCCGGCCTCGGTGGCTCTCAGGGAAGGCCCTGCAGAAACGTCTGGCTCACCAGGGCTCTGCCCCCGGGGCTCTTTGACGCTGCCTCGCCTCCAAGGACCAGCCAGCCCACAGCCACGGAGTCCATGCTGCCTCGCAGATGCCCCTCTGGGTTTTCAAGACTGGAACAGTCTCCAGGGGTAGGGAGTCTCGGGGCTGCAGGTGGTTCAAAACCCCCGACCGCCAGGAAGGCAGCCCCACGTGGAACCACCGCACCGCCAGGCCACGGGGTGAGCTGATGGCGTCTAGTTCCAAAGCAAGGAGTGGTGGCTGGGGGCAGCGGGGTTGTGTTTTTGGTTTAAAACTTCTCCCTTGGCAATGACGGTCCACAGACGCCATCGACCTGGGACCGGGTGGTGCTCCCTCTAAGTGGATCCTGAGATGTCCCAGCCCTTCCCTGAGGAGGTGCAGCTGGGGGTCTCTCAGCTCGGTTCAGAGGCAAAAGGGGTATCAGGCGGCAAGAAACCTGCCCCCAGCAGCCTTCGGGGAGCGGGAAGTGAGTGTCCCTGGACTCACAGTCTCGCAGGCCGCAGAAGCTAACACACATCATGGTGGTGGTGGCATAGACTGGAGGGTGGCTCAGGTGTCGGGGCGGGGCGGGGGGGGGGGGCGACGTGGTGGAAGCAGACTCTGCTGTCAGGTGTCAGCAGGCCAGCCGGCCGGCCTTCCCGAGCAGAGGAGCCGAGTGTGGACAACAAACACAGGGCAGACTGGCTTCCTGAAGGCCGATCCCCAAGGAAGAGCCGCAGCAGAGATGCCACTGGCCCTCGGCCTCTCTGAAGAAGTGCGCTGCTTCACTGCGGCGCAGCTGCCCACCCCATCACATCCACACCCCGCCAACCAGGCCCGGGATCACCCGGTCGGCCAGTCACCAGGCCTTTCTTTTGAGCCACCTGCCCGGACAGTACCATCCCCTTTCAGAGTTTCTGTCTGCACAATGGGGTGCACCCTGACCTCAGGGAGGCCCCCATTAACCATAGGGACACCCCACTGGCCACAGGGCCACTCCACTGACCTCAAGGACACCGCGCCGACCACTAAACCCAAAAAGGAACTGCGCAACAAAAGGCCACTCATTCTCACTGCTCTCAGGTTGACTGAATCACGGTGCCCTCCCAGGGCAGGGTGGACCTGGCTCTGTGGGTTTCCGAGGCGGCCGGTCGCTCTTTAGGGAACAGTCTCCTCTTGCTCCCTCCAAGGGGCTGGTGCTTTCAAACTGCTGACCCTGTGGTTAACTGCGCCACACTTAGCCACTGAGTCACCACACACACACTGGGATGGCTGCTGCTTGTCTTTCAGAGACGATCTGTCCCTCATTTCTCTGGGTCAAGCGTCCCAGAATGGGCCACTATGGGCTCTCCCCTGTGCATGGAGCCCACCAGCCTCAGCTGGGCTGACTTCCGCTGGGCACAGCCTGCAGGATCAGGCTGACTGCAGCCAGGACCACCTAAGCCAACACCAGGTGCCGGCCAGGGCCCCTCCCACAGCTAGAGGGAAAACTAGATGGGCCGGCTCTGAGCACTGGGGCCTTGGGGGTCCATCACCTGCCACTGCCCCACTTGATGGCTTGTCTCCCCCGAGACCTGTCCCTCTCCAGTCCACCGGCGTCTGTGCAGGCAGGTGCCACCCCCAGGCTGTGCTGGGCTGGGCGGTCACAGTAAAGCTCTGCACTGGCGTCCAGACCACCGGGCTGCTCTCCTCCGGCGAGCTAGAGAGTCTGCCGCGTCTGATTCCTGTGCCCACCGCTCGACTCTGCGCACAGAAGCCTCCCCTCCCTCTGGGGCTGGCCTTCCCCTCCCAAAATACAGACAGCTGGGCAGCCACTCAAGAAAAGGCAGAAGCAAGGAAAAGAAGGGGCAGGGGACATGGAACAAAAACTGACCGGGGAGAAAGTGTGTGTGTGTGTGTGTGTGTGTGTGTGTGTGGGGTGTGTGTGTGCGCGTGTATGTGTGTGTGGTGTCCCAGCATGGGGTGCCATCAAAGCTCTCCGTGACTCTTCCTCCACTCCTCATGCCATCTTCCTCTTCAGCTAATCCGCTGCTCCTGCACACGGCTGACCAGAACACACAGAGAAGATGGCAGAGAAGAGAGGTCAGTGGGTGAGCGCCCCCCCAGCAGAGCTGGACGTGACGTCAGGTGGGGAGACTTACAGAAGGAAATCCAAGGGCCCGAAGTCCCCCCAGAAGCGGGCACAGAGGCCCCGGGAAAGCCAGCAGGAGACCCACCAGCGAGGCTTCCAGAAGAACGGGAAGCCAGATTTTCAAATGTGGGGCGCACCGTGGCTCACTGGGGGGCAGCTTTAGGGCCCTGCACCGTGAAAGTCCAAACCCCAAAGACAAGCAGGGTAAGAGCCTCACCAGCCACTCAAAACAGGAAACTTACCACATAACTGAGAAACAGCTCATTGCTTCAGTGGGGTGTGGGGGGAAATAGGGGTGTGTGTGGAGGGGGTGCTGGAAGACCTGCACAGAGCCCCGCAAGGCCCCGAGTTAAATCCTTCTGAACTGAGAACTTGGCCGCAAACCCCCAGTCCTGGTTGCGTGGGGCGGGGCAGGGGAGGACGAGATGGTGGCGTCAGAGCTGCAGGCTCAGCCGGTGTGGACGGAGATGGGGGCGGGGCATGGACGGACTCGCACGAGGGGCAGCTTTAGAAGCTGGAGACCACAGCCATGAGCTGACTGCGGGGTCTCTGTTACCAAGAGCTGCTGTTAGACCAGTCATCTCAACCTTCCTCATGCCGCGGCCCTTTCAGACAGGTCCTCATGCTGTGGAGACCCCCAGCCATGAAGTTATTTTCGTTGTTACTTCGTAACTGTCATGTTGCTACTGTTATGAATTCGGCACCCCTGTGAAAGGGTCATTTGACCCCAGAGGGGTCGTGACCCACAGATTGAGAACCGCCATTTTAGATAAACGCCACAGTGGGTGGCTTTGACCCACAGAAATCCAATTTCTCGAAGCTTCTTATCACTGCTAGGGGCTCTGAGAACACCCCTCATGCCCCCCAGAGCAAAAGTCCTCCTATCCAGTGCCGTCCACACAGAGCCCCTCTGGAGGTGGGAGCCCACCACTGCGGCCAGTGTCCACTGAGTCTCCGGTAGGGCTTCCTCATCTTCACTGACCTCCTTTCCCACACATGATGGCCTCCTTCAGGGCTGGTCCCTCTTCGCACTGTGTCCGAAGGATGGGAAGTCCCTGTGGTGACATCTAGGGCAGTCTGGCTGGACTCAGGCACACCCCATGTTCTCTGCCTTCCTGGCCTCTGCCCAGGTTTCCCATGGACACCAGGAGTCTGAGAAAGCCTGGCTGGGCCCAGCGCACACCGGGACGCCTCTTGCCTTTCGAACACCTCCACCAAGTCTCTTGGGGGCAGTTTGGCCCCACGGCTGGCTGGTTCCATGGACAGGGGCTGTGGGTGCGGGGACATGACATCCTTGACAGCCTGTGCCTCCCCTGTGGATCACAGCGTGGTCGACGGCGGTCCCTTGGAAAGACGTGCTTCTCTTTTGCTTGAGGCTGCAGTCTTCGATCCCACCAGCAAGTCCTTCCTGCACACTTGGCTCTCGGCGAGCACGGCGGCACCATCTGCTGCCGAGGGCCGGGAACAAGCCTCCCTCCTCTCCTGATGCCACGTTCCTCTGCGTGTCAGTCAGCCACAGGCGGCACGGGTAGGCCGGAAGGTACCCGCCCCCCGACACGCGCTTTTCTCGACGTGAAACCAGGCGCCTTCCCTCGTGCCCCGCGAACATGAGCCACGCGCAGGTCCTGCAGGAGCACCACGAAGTAAGTGCTCAGGGAGTCCCTTCCTCCCCAAGGCCGGCCGGAGTGCAGGAACCATCCACAGCGCCCAGCGCCTTGGCGTACGCAATGAAACACGAGGAGGCAGCTTCCCATCTCCTCTGCTAGGAACCCAAATCCATCTGACATCGGCGACGACCCCCACGGGGCCCCGCGTCAACGACCCACGGGGTCCAGGCCCAGGTCCAGGTGCGGACCGCCAGCCAGGCCTGTCTCCCGCGGCACGCTGGGTGGACGGACGCACCAGCCCTGCCAGCGAGCAGAACAGCCTGTGGCCCCAGGGGAAAGGCTCTGATCTCACGGTCCCAACTGCACTCCACTCGGAGCAGCTGCCTTCCCCAGCTCGGCAGGCCTGTGCCCACGTAGCAGATTAAAATTAGGTGCCCTAGTGAATAGAGTCATCCTGCAGCCTGGGAGTGCCACTGCTTATAGAAAGATGAATAGGAGCACTCGTGGACTTGTGCACTGTGATACTCAACCTTTCTTTTATGACCAAGGCAGCAGAGGCTGGGGCGGGTGGGGGGTGGGGGTGGGGGAGGGGGAGCTTCTGCTACATATACAAATTAAATCATTAGCACTTTTCTCTATTACAGTAACTGCTTTATTTGTATTGCTGATCTGTGCTCCTAATTTAGTTTCCCGAATATTAACGGTATGGAAAATGCTTTCATACCAAAAGAAAAAAAAATGCTTTCCGGCAGAAAGCCTGTCCCGAGCACGGTCTCCGTGGTGCAATGTGCTTCCCTCTGAGGGAGGCCCAAGGGCGCCGGGGGGCCAGCCCCACTCCCAGGAGCCCTAGCCCTGCCCACTGCCAGGAAGGACAAGACCTTCACTGGGGATAGGGTGCGAGACCTCCACCTGGAGGCTGACCAGGGCAACTTGGGGTGTCGTCCAGGGGAAACCTGTTCCCCCTCCCCTCCCCCGCCAGTGACTGCCACCACCCTGCCTGCCAGGCCAGCCCTCGGAAACCCACTCCCACCCGAGAGTGGAGTGGCCATGACTCCGAAGGCCCCAGGCTGAGCAGAACCTCCAGGATTTCAGAGACTGGAGAGCAGGGTGGGCAGGAGGGGTCCCGAGTTTCTGGAAGAGGGTGCTCAGAAACAGAAATGGGGGTTCAGGGTCATGGCTGCCGAGGTGGGAGCAGGGCCCCGAGGAGCGTCCCCCAGGGTGGGGACCAAGCCATCCAGTTAAGGGGGCTGGTCTGGGAGAAGGGGCATTGCAGACAGGGCTGGCTTGCGGGATGGGCAGTGGGAGGGCAGGCCAGAAGAGGGGGCATTTAGTGGTGCCCAGAGGGCAGGGACCAGACTGAGGGTGAGGCCATGGGAAAGCTCCAAGGCTGAGACCAGGCCCTGGATGCAGAGACCGGCCAAAGGCCAGCCTGCACCTGACCCACAGGATTCGAGAAAGGTCTCCCGAAAGAGACAAGACTCAAGCCCCCCCACCCACGCCCTCCTCCTTCTCCCGGCCATCAACACAGGTCCACTCCCAGGTCCAGTGAGCCTGGGGGGACAGCACTGATCAGTCAATGACCAGTCACAAGTCTGCTGATCCTCTCTGTGCTCATGCATGTGCCCACAGGTGTGGCACACACCTGTTGTGCACATACGTTGTGCACATGTTGTGCACACACATGTAAAATGGAGCCTGTGTGTGTCCAGGCATGTACGCACATGTGTACATGTGGTGAGGTCACCACAGAGGGCTGCCCTTGGGGGCCAGAACTATGTGGGTCCAGGCCCACAGCCCTCCTAGAGCCCCCAGGGAGGAGGTAGAGGGTGGGTTCCATCCTGGCTCTGCCTGGGACCCCATGTCCGCCACTATCAGAAGATCATGGACCCTGAAACAATGGTGAGATCTGACTCAGTTCCTCTGAGGGAACAGAGGTGGCCGCATGAGCCCTGCCCCACATCTGCACCCTCTAGGCTCTGACCACCGTGAAGTCACCTCAACCATGGGGCAGGGGGTGGGCTCACTGGGTGGGCATGGGCACACTCAGAGCAGAGGCCTCACCAAAGCCACGTCCACCACCACCCAGCTGTCCAGGCCCCAGGGGGCGCCAGGACAGGCGAGTCTTCTGAAATAACCACAGGGTGCCTAGCAAGGTGCGAGGGACCCTCCGTAGAGTCACGTCCAGGTCACAGGGGCCTCCTGCTGACTCAGGGGCACTGAGCCCAGAGGAAGTCATGCTGGCCTCGGCCAGTGCTCGCAAGAAGCTAGGAACAGGCCCTGCCCCTGACGAGGCCCCTCCAGGGAGGACGCATGCCCCGTGGCCGGCACTCACTGGGGTGCAGCAGGGCAGGGGCTCTGGGACTTGGTGACGTCCACAATGGGTCAGGACCTGCTCTCAAGTGGGTGCAGGAGTGGCCGCTGCATCCCAGTCAACCGAGACCCTCAGCCCCCGCCCTGAGGAGCCGCTTTCCCAGCTCTGGGGGTCCCCGTGGCCATCTCTGCGTCCTGTTCCCAGCGGGCACAGTGAGAGGGAGGTGAGCCCGTGTCCTAGCAGCCAGGCCACATGTGCCCCTTCTGGCTCTGTCCACCCTTCCAACCAGCCAGGCCTGCCCATAAAGCCCCAAGGAATTTCCCACGAGCACACCCCCCCCCCCACTCACATGCTCACTGACCCCAGAATCCCAGCAGGCCCTCCCTGGTCCACACAGGGCCAGCTTACCATTAAGACCACTGGGGATGTCCATGGACCCTCCCCCGCTCCTCCCCCAGCACATCTGCTAGAGGGAAGTCCACCCACCGAACCTGCTGCGGCGATGGGCTCATGGTGGGGTGGGGTCTCTGGGGGTGCTGGGTCAGCCCAGGTCTGAGTTCCATGACCTGGACTCACTTGGAGTGGGGTGTGGTCAGTCCTGGACAGGCCTCGGGAGCTGGAGCCAGTCCCGCCTGAAGCTTCCCTTCACCTGCTGTCTGGGAGGCTGAGCTACAAAATGCCCAACTGTAGGGCATCCGGGGTCTGTCACTGCTGTGACCCCCTCTCCATATACTGACCCTCAGTGCTGGTGTCCCCCATGGAGGATGGCACCTCCTTCAGGGACAACCACCAGTATCATACGTGACCACCAAGCAGGGGCCACCCTCCTGCCCTCTTCAGGGCTGCCCTCTGGGCGGGGGAGCGAGACCCCACCTGAGACCACACGTGTCCTGCTGGTGCCATGTTGCCTTCTGGGCTGTGGCCACAGAGAGCCGCAGAGGAAGACCCCTCTGAGGACAGACAGGTGATCCCTGTGCCCCCACAGCCACTCCGCAGACCCACTCCCGAGTCAGCCAAGAGCACGCGTGCCCTACCCAGGGGCCAGCAGGGAGAAGGAGGGGCCAGCACTGGTCTCCTGCTGAGGTGAGGTGGGCCAGCCAGGCACTGAGACCATGGCAGGAGGAGCTGGGGTCCCAGCCTTGAGGGGAACTGGCTGCACCTGCACCCACAAAGACCAGCCCCGCCTGGGACCCTGGATGAGCCCCCATGGACAGAGCTCGGCTCAAGGGACCCCAATATCCCGAGAGGAGAAGGGGTATCAGTGCCCACTTCAGTCTCATTCTGAGGTGCAGGACTCCAAACCCCAGCCCAGCGCCTGCAGCTCTTCTCACCCTGTGCGCCCTCTGAGCCAACCAACACACAGGTTTCCAGGGACAATTCCGGAGCCAGCCAGCTAGGGAGGGAGGGAGGGAGGGAGGGAGGGAGGTTCACACACCTTCAAGTAATCAACCGTTTGAGATCAAAAGGGCAGGATGTGCCCAAGGACAAAGTTCAGAAGGCTGGAAGGGGAGGAGGGGGGGCAGGAAGGAATGGGGGAGTCACCACAGGGGCTGCAATCCTGAGACAAGTGGGTCTGGATTCCTGACAGTGAAATGGATGATCTGCTCTGTAAACCTTCACCCAACTCATGCTAGAGACTGAACATGCACAACACACACACACCACACACACACACAAAGCCAGAAGCGTATGACTCAAATACCAGAGGTAAGCACGCACACAATGTGAACACACATGTATACATGTACACACACATATCTACATACACACAACCTGCAGTCAACGACTGACACGGGACAGACAAAACACACACAAAAACATACATGTGCATATACACATGTACATACACACATATGTACATAGATATATAGATATATTTGCACTCACACACACAGCCAGCAACGGACACAGGACAGACGTGGGGTCACTGCTGTCAGGTGCTAGCCCCCGGCTCCCGCTCTCAGAAGGGGGAAGGGGCATGGCTCGCAATGGCTGCTGGGTCAGAGCCCAAAGCCGTTGTCTTCACAGCCCCCCTCTCGGAGTGTTCACCCCGAGGCTTCGGAAGTGGGCCCTGAGGTCTCTCTCTGGAAGCCCCACAGGCCCTTGACTTCATTGCTTGTGGGTCTGTTCTGTTAAAACAAAGCTCTCCCAGCAGCAAGTGCGGCGCCCCAACTGCAGCCTAGCCACAGGGAGCAGGGCCCCGAGGTCTGGGGGCTGGCAGTTGGCACAGCCCGCTGGGCAGGGCTGTCTGGGCCCAAGTTCCTGCAGCTGTGAGGAGAAGGGCACGTGCAAAGCCCCCCACCCCACCTCGATCGTCAGGGGGAGGGCCACCTCCCAGAAATACCACAATGGTGAAGGGTCTGTCATCAAACACAGCTTTCCTCGGGTCCTCGGCCAACTCCAGGCAGCCTGGCCCATTGCCCACAGACCCTCAGGCCAGTCCACCCCCCATGCCCCATGTGGGGCAGCACCCCACACCGGACAGAACTAAGAGGGAAAGTTCTCCACCCACCGTCAACCAGAAGGACACAGGCCCCCGTCCCTGAGCGCTCCTGTGCATCCTCCAGGCCTGTCCACTTTTAGAGTCCAGCAGCTGGGCAGCAGGCCTCCTCGGCTGCCTTCTGGAAGGTTCTCTACACTGACTCTCGCCCAGCTCCACTGAAGTATAGGCTTGACCCCTCAGCTCGGCCCCGGCTGCTGGGAGGGGCTTTCTTTGGGACTCTGCTCGGATGCCACAGTCCCAGCTGGAGTGGCCTGGCTCTGCCTGCAGCCCGTGATCACCCAGAAGGAACAAGGACATGGCCATGGAGCTGTGGCTCCAGAGAGGTGCTGGTCAAGCTGTCATTTCCGGGGGCCTCTGAGAAGCACCCCACGTGCCCACAGCCTCAGCAGGAAGGCAGACCGGGCAGGGGCACAGGCCCATGATGGCCAGGTCCTCAGCCAAGGACAAGCCCCTGCCTCCAGACAGAGGCTGTCAGCCTCGGGGCCTGGGTGCCAGAGGGCAGCACCAACCTCCCACCTTGGGAGGGCCACCACGTTAGCACAAAGAGGCCATAGCCAGCCCCTTCTGCTGTATCCCCAGCCTCCCACCTCAGCCCCTTCGCCCCACCCCACTTAACCCTACTCCCACCCCCACCTCTCTCTGGTCTGCTCCCAGCACTGCCCTCACCCACATAAGCCTCCAGGGCTGCCTGTCCCAGGCCCTGGTCCTGGCTCAGCCCCACCCCACCCACCACAGTGCTCTCCTGCTGGCACGGGGGCTGCAGTGACCAGGCCCAGCCCACTCTCAGGAAAACAGCAACATCTGGACAACTCCACCCATAAGAACCATGTCTGCCCACGGCCCACTGCACCTGTCACCCACCCACCCATTCATCCACTCTCTCACCCACTCACTGACCTTGCCACCTACCCACTCACCCACCCACCCACGCACACACACACACACACACACACACTCACTCACTGACCTAGACATACACACGCTCACTGACCCGCTTACCCATTCATTCCCACACATATCCACTTACACACTCATTTGCTCATTCACACACATTCACACTCACACCTACCCACTGACCTTCCCACCTACTCACTGACCTTCCCACCTACCCATTCACCCACTCACTGATCCTCCCACCCACTCACTCACCCTCTCCTGCACACACACACCCACTCACACACACCTACCCACTCACTGACCCTCCCAGCCATCCATTCACACCCACACCTACTCACCCCACCCACTCATTCACTCATCCACCCCCACACACCCCTCACTCCGTCGGTCCAAGGAGGCAGGGTCTGTGCAGGCTCACTGCGCCACGCATACTTTCCGGAGGCCACACTACGCATGGACTGGCTCAGCCTTCCCCTCGCCCGCCCGCCGCATGTCCATCACTGCACATCCCTCGGACACCTGGAAACCGGCTCACGCTCCTCGGTGGCATCAAGACCTTGGAGCACAGGACGCCACGCTGCCCCAGGGTGGCCACCGTCAGGGGCTGGGGCTTCAGTGTGGTGGGGGGCGGGGGGGGGGGAGACTGCCGGGCAGGCCTAGCAGGGGGTGCGGTGAGCAGAGTGAGAGGCTGAGAAGGCCTGGGCGGATGAGGGCTCCCCGAGGAGGCCCGGGAGCAGGACCCAGCATCGGGAGCTCAGTCCCGCAGCCAGGGAGGCCCAGGGCGAGCGCGGTGGGAACCTTGGCAGGCTGTGAGCCCCGTGAGGCTGGGGGTCCACTTTGGGGAGGGGTCACTGAGGTGGCAGTGGGGTCAGCACCCCAGACACACGCAGGCCTCTCTCATTAGAAAGGGGGCTTGACCGCCGTCCTTGCCCAATGGAGACTGTTGTGTCCTCAGTACGTGTCCCCAGCTCCCTGTAGAAATGCAAGCAGTACTGACAAGCCAGATGAGGGCCCCTCACCCTCACACGTCCTGGGCACGCTCGCCCGACACTCTGCATGCAGAGCCTATGTCCTAGGCACAGGCCCCCCTCCCCCCCACACACATCCTAAGAGACCGAGACACCAGCAGGCACAGGAGGGGCTTGGTGGAGGGTTGGAGGCGTGCCATCCTGAGAGCGCCATCCTCTCACCACCCTGAGAAGCCCCCTTGCATGGGCCTCAGCTGACCGGCAAGCGGTGCATCTCGCATTGGATTTCGTGTGGCCCTCGGGCCCACTGCAGGACCCTTCCCTTCAGGAAGGCCGGTCCCTGGCAGGAGGGGTACACGCTGGCTCCCACAGTGGGGCGCTCCACAGCCTGGACCGGTGGCCGTGACACTGGCCAGAGCAGTCCACGACCAAAGGGCCGGGGCGTGAAGGCTGCTGCTGTGAAGCGCCGAGGAGAGCTTCCGCACCAGCAGAAGCAGCAGCTCCCGCCGCGTGGGGCTCCCAGCAGCGAGGTCAGCAGTTGGAAACCACTAGGCACCCCCAGGGAGAAGGAGGCAGCTTTCTGCTCTGGTTAAAACAAAACCAGTTCTACCCTCTCCTACAGCCTCGCTCTGGGTCAGACTGTGGGAGGGGAGGAGAAGGGAAGGGAAACCACTCACTCGCTGGTGGGGAGACCCGTGTGAACTTGGGCGAAACAAACCAAGTGCTCGCTGCATCCAGCTGATCAGAGTCAGAGCTGCGCTACAGGGTGGAGTGGATCAGCCCCCGCCCCCTGGGCGTTCCAGGGAGGTAAGTCTTCTGGGAGTAGGAAGCCTGCCGTTCTCCTGCAGAGGACCTGGGGGTTGAAACTGACCTTGTGCCCAGCAGCTCCAGTAGGGGTCCCTGTGAAGGGAGAGGCAGGTAAGCCCCTGCATGCCGCAAGCAGGACGCTTAGGATCAAAAGAGCAGCAGCTCTTGCGCACCGCTGCGTCCCCGCTGCCCTGGTCCTAGCCCTGAAGAGGCACACCAGTCAGTAGGGTGGACGGACGCACTGGCGGACGGATGGCTGCAATGAGGGAGTGGCCAGCATTTGGGCACACTCTAGATTTAACACAGCCACACTCGTCGCCACCCTCACCTCCTGCACCCAGACGGCACTGGGTCCCGCCCGACACACCTCCACACAGACGGCTACTCAGGCTGCACAGAGTTCACACTATCACACCAACGATGGACAGTATCAAGCTTTTTACAGTCTTTGCTGCTGTGAATGGACCCCTTAAAGTGGAATCTCTTCACCTGCAAGGTCTTCACTGGTGATTAACGAGCTTAAACTGCCCAGCTGTGTGTCTCTCTGGGTTTGCAGTGGGGATGGTCACTTTCTCCTCACTGGCTCAGGAGAGCTTTTACATACTGACTGTAGGCTCCTCCAGCACGGGATAGGCCTGGAGGGCCTGCTGGTTAAGGTGTCTGGCCGCTAACGGAAGGTCGGAGGTTCAAGCCCACCGTTGCTCTCTGGGACCAAAAGATGAGACTGTCTGCTCCCACAGAGGCGTCTCAGAAGCTCCCCATAGGAACTCACCCAACCACATCGGTCCTTGGGGCTGTCAGTGTGTTGGGGGCTTTGCTTTGTCTTGCCTCTGGCCACATCTCTTCCCTGGCTTAATGTCTGTTTTGCTGTAGGGAGTTTTAAACAATCGGATATTCTTGCATCTGCCCTATTTCCCCTTGCAGTCCCTGGTTTAGGGATGGACTGCTGTTGCTGGGTGCGTGCGTGGGAGGGGCCCCGGCTCAGAGCGACCTGATGTCCCACTGGAGGAAGCAGGACCCCGTTCAGCACCAGCTCCGCCATGGCTAGACACGAGCCCAGGGACACAGGCGCTGTGTCAACCCGTCTCGTCGAGGCCCCTCCGCTTGGCCAGGTGTGACGTCCTGCTCCTGAACGGGTCTCTCCTGAGGACAACGGGGGTCTGTTGGTCCTGCCGTTGTCGTGGCCCAGACGACGGTGCAAAGCCATCCGCTCTTCTTGCTCCTTGTGCACAGGGCGACCACTGGAAACGCCGCGGCGCGGCCCAGGTGGCTCTTGGCCCTCCAGGTGTGTCAGCTTCGCGTCCCTGCTGAAGGCTGAAGTTTTCCCGTTGTCAGCTGTAAGTGCCTCCCGGCCTCTTGGCTGTCATGTCAGCAAGCCAGGCTGTCCCCCGCATGCTGAACAGGAGACACCACACCAGCTGCCATCCAGCCCTGCTGACCCTCCAAGACCTGAGGGTTTGTTTCCCAGACTCCCACGGCTGACAGAAGGAGAAGGCCTGTCTTTCTGTGCACAAGCTGATGGTGATTTTGAACCGCTGGCCATCCGGATCGCAGGCAATGGGCAACCGCTTACACGGCCCAGGGCTCCTGCCGGCATGCCATGGGCTGCCAACTACGTCTTTTCCCGGACTTCTTCATAGAGCAGGGTTCTCGGAGGGCTTGCTCTGCACGCACATGGAGAAAGGAGGTGGGGTGTGTGTGGGGGGGGTGGTCGGGATGCAAGCCTGACCCACAGCACAGCTTTCCGACGGAGGAGTCTTACTCCAGAGCCGGTTTCCACCCTTGGATTGCACCCATCCGCAAAATCTTTCCAGATAAGCCAGAGCTGCTCAGGTGCTCTCCTTGGGGCCCCTGGTCGCAGTGTCTGCCCCAGGGCAGCCCCCAGACTGTGGGGAAGAGCTGAGCTAGGCAGCAAGCCTGTCCCACCGCAGCACCTGAAGGCCATGTCCTCCACCCACAGTCCTGCCAAGCCACAGCGTTCCAAAGACCACCACCCACCACCCAACCCCAGTAGCCAAACTCAGGACCCCGGGGCTTTCAAGGAGGCGTCTTGGCAAAGGAGACCTGTGTCAGCCTGGGCACTGAGATAAGCCAGGGGCCACCCAAGCTCCGGGCCCGCCAGTCCCAGGTTGTGCTCCACAGAACGGGCCTTAGCCCCCACCTCTGTGGAGATGGGGAGGGAGAGGCCTCGCCTGATTGTAATTCAAAGATGTGACGGTGTCCAGAGCAGCTTCCAGGGCATTGAGTGGCTGTCTGAGGAGGGGCAGGGCGGGGGTGGGGGGGTCCCGCCTCGGGGCAGGACAGTTGCTGGCTGCCCGGGGCTGGGGACAGTGGGGGAGCGTGGAGGCCATGGGCTTGTCCTCAGGGACGTTTGAAGACAGAGCAGAAGGAAACGGCCTTGGCCATCACAGGCCTCGCTGCCATGCGAGCACTGGCCGACCCAGTGCCACGTGCATCAGATGCTCTGAGGCTCCCACAGGGAAGGCTGGACAGCTCTGTGCCCGGCAAGTGTGTCGGCCACACCTGTGTCCCACCCAGGCCACTGTCACAGGGCTTCCCATGTTCTCCCCAGCTGGTGGCATGTTCCCAGACCTGCCTGTGGGCACCAGGTGGGACAGCAGGGGCAGGAAACAGTGCCTCTCAGTGCCCGTGGCTCCTTGCTGGGACTAACCCCAACTCCCATGCCTCTTAAAGGAGCGCTGCACTGTCCCCATTTTTACATGAAGTGTCATGGCGTTGACCTTCCTCCCAGGAAGTAAGAGGAAAGTTGGGGAGGGGGCCATCTACCCCGAG
The DNA here is from genome assembly GCA_004026705.1 of Nesogale talazaci. NCBI lineage: Eukaryota > Metazoa > Chordata > Mammalia > Afrosoricida > Tenrecidae > Nesogale > Nesogale talazaci. The sequence goes on along the minus strand of PVJH01017509.1, from coordinate 2,899 downwards.
CAGATCCCTGGCCTTCCCTCATACCCTACAGAAAACAGCGGCGGGGTCACACTTCAATATGGACAGTGAAAGCCTGGGGCTCCTCATCTGACCCCAGCAGGAGCCCTGGGGACCTGACATCACAAGCCACTGTCTGGTCTCCCATCGGGCCTGGGCATCAACTGGGGAGTGGGACAGTGGGTCCACAGGGCTCCCTGGACTGATTTTTCAGAAACAGCTCGCCAGGCCTTTCTTCCTAGTCTCAGTCTCAAATCTCCCAGGAAGCCGGTCCAGCACCACCGCATCCCACAAGCCCGCAAGGGCAGCCTGTGTGCAAGGGGAACTGGGGGGAATCAATACCACTTCTCCTGCAGGGGCGTCGAGATTCATACAGCCAAGAAGATGCCAAGGTCAAAGCCTATCCAAGACTCACTGTCCAAAGGCCTCTGCCCACCTCCCACTCCCAGGATAAGGGGCTGTAGACGAGTGGGGGGGTTCCCTGGGGTCCAGCTCACCCACCCCGTGCAGACGGCCTGGTAGCTCCCTCCCTTGCTGGCCGCCCCATTGGGCATGAATCTGGGACTGGGGCGGCTCATGGCAACAAGGGCCCAGCCGTTTTCAATAGAGGAGTTCTGCCCGAGTGACAGCACACTCGTCAATTACGACACACAGTCGGGCTGCCTCCGAGACCCCCCAACATCAAAGCCAGCCATGCAGGCAGCCCCGAGGGCTCACGGAGCAGCTGGGAGGATGGCAGACCATGCGCAGCAGTTCAAAGACGCCCCGCAAAGTCAGAGTACAGCAGCCCCCCAAGACGGGGAGACTTCAAGAACTGGAATCCGACTGGTAAACAGGCAGGGGGTGGGGGTGGGGGCATCGTTACAGCTCTGAGCCAGGCAGCAGCTGGGGCTGCTCGGGGCCGGGTGCCCTGTGGGCTCGGCCCCAAGGCCTCTGCCCAGGGCAGTGGGGCTTGACCACAGAGCCTTCTCCCCGGCCTCTCAGGCCACATCTGTCCTTGGTCTGGGCCTTCCAGGTCTGTGTGTGCTCCAGTCATTTCTACCCTCCCCCCAGGCCCCGGGTGCTGGGGCATGAGGGGAAAGTCACTACGGAGGCCTGTGTGTCCAGGTCCTGAGGCCTTTCCAAAGGAAGGCATTTTCTCCTTAGAGTAGGGAGGCTTCCCTCCCAACCTTGCACGCTCTAGCCAGCAAGGCCCACTGCTACAGACCCCGAGAGATTAATCACCAGGGTATGCTCAGGAAGCCTTAGATGGATAGAAACACAGATCTCTCCTGGGCTACCCAGGAAACAAACAAAACTGAAATACAAACAAAAACAGCCATCCGCCACGTCAATTTTTTTCACATCCATTAGGATGAAACTTCTAACTGGGTGGCGTGGTGCGTTGCCAATGATAAGAGAGTAATGGAGTTGCCATAGTTACCGCTAAATCCTGCAATAACTTTGGTTGTCTTGTAATTGTTGTGTACACTCGTGTGTACAAGCAGCCCAGTTTTCTTCATCCCGACACCCCCCCAACATACACACACACACACACACACACACACATCCAACCGTACTGCCACCCCCGAGTCCCCCCAAACCACCCCCCTCTCCCTGGCCAGGGCTCTGAAACCGGCAGAGCAGCCTCATCTGACAGTTGCTGAAATAAGGCAGGGAATTACCAGCTACAATTAAAACCCCAGGCAGCCCAAGTCACAGCAGATGACAAAAGAAAAAGTGAAACCACGGGGCCTCTGCCTGCACCCCCACCCCCCCACCTCTCGTGGCAGGCAGGGCCACGGCAGGGCCACGGCCGCTGCAGGCCCTCCGTGGTCTTTGGGGGTCGGTGGGGAGAAAGGGGGCCCCTGAGTGGGGAGGCAGGTGGCCACCCAGGCCTGGCCCTTCCCTTCGTGAGCAGGCGCGCCTCCCAGCAAGCAATTAGGTAGGTCTCTACAGTAATGCAATTAGGACTTAGTTAAGAAAGTCATTAGTTTTAAAATAACTGAAGTTTAATTTCTGCAACGCTTTCTTTGAAAATTGTGTCACAGCAGGTCAATTTACAGCTTGCAATAAAGAAAACACTGCTATCAGCGCTGTGAGTTATTACAAATTTCTGATGTGCATTAAATGAGTCTGTACACTGCCTTCCCACTCCCCCAGCCCTGGCGACAGAGACCACGGTCTCCTGCTAAAACAGTGTCAAACCACTCAAGAGTTGAATGTAAATAGAGATCATTTGCTTATAACTGCACAGTGCTGGTAGCCAGGCAAGGGAAACGCTGACGGCAGGCACAGGCCTCGCCTCGGAGCTGGAAAATGCTAGGTGGCTGGGGCCGCGGGTGTGGACCGCATCCCGAGGCTGGGGGCCAATGGAGCTCACTCAGCCCAGGGCCACAGTGGCACCCAGACCGCCACGCCACGCCATGCCACGCCACGGGGCTTTTTTTTCTGCAAACTCACAGCATGTAACAAAGTTATATAAACGGCTGCCCGCCTTGGGTCTGCGAGCCCCGATTCCCCCCACCACCACCCCTCCCCCACCTCCATGCCCGGAGCTCCCTGGATCTCCTCTGGCCCCACCTGCCCCTGTCCTCAAGACCCAGGCCTGGGGGCACAGGCGCTGCGCCTCCTGGACCCCCACCCGTCACCTGCGCGCTGGTAGGAGACGGGCTGGCATCTCCACACCTCGGGTTTGGGGGCTTATCTCCTCGGAGCTGCGCGGAAAGGTCCAGAACGGCTCGCGTCAGGATAAACAAGCGGGCGGCACTGCCGGGGCCCAGCGCCGAGACTCTGCCCGGCCTTCTGAGGCTCCCAGGCGGCGGCCGGGCCTGCGCCTTCTCTGGGGCTGGAGATGGGGGGGTCTGGAGGCCGAGGGTCAGGGCGATGCCAGAGATGGGGGTCGAGGTTCGAGGCGGGGGCG